>NDGN011266866.1:0-14027 GCA_002564285.1 Tympanoctomys barrerae | reverse complement strand
CCCAGCGCTTGGGAGGTTGAAAACAGGAGAATCACTATGAGTCTGATCTAGTAGTGAGACCCTATAGACCCTGTACTAAAATACATTAAAAAAAAAAAAAAAGAAAAAGAAAGAAAGAAAGAAAAGTTCAAGCCCAGCCTGGGCAACTTAGCAAAACCCTATGCCAAATAAATACATAATAAATAATAAATAGATAAATAAGGACTAGGGATATAACTCTGTGGAAAAAAAAAAAAAAAAGATTCTGTCACCTTTATGGATAAGATGGCCAAGAAGACGAACGTGAGACTTGATGTCCAGTGTTTATTCCAGATACAGCTCTTTTTTATTTGTTTAAGATGGCTTTGTCCTTAGTTTTCTACCTCAGTAGAAAGAGGCCAACGCCAGCCCTGCCCAGCACAATGGGACAATTATGAAGCTCAGGGAAGCCCAGGCATAAAAAGGGCAAGGCTGGCTGTAGCCCAGGCTCTCAGCTGCAGGTCAACAGGAGCCCAAGACAGTGAAGAAGTGGAGGGGGCATGGCCTTGACACACAGCACCCCAATACCCCCATACCCTCACATGGCAGGATGGGCCAGGGGCCTTTGCCACTGACTCTGGCCTCTTCTGCCCCCAGGGAACTTGTGGTACCGTGGAGGAGTCACACCCAGCTACCCTCAGGGCTCCAGCTGGGAGCACGTGTCCAACAACGTGCGGAGAGTGTCTGTGGGACCCCTGGACCAGGTGGGCTGATAGCGGGTGTCGGGTACCTGGGTGTCTTCGCTGGCCTATCCTGCCTGTCCCCATGACCCACAGTGGCTGGGTGTGTGTTCTAGGTCTGGGTCATCGCCAACAAGGTCCAGGGGACCCATGGCCTAAGCAGGGGGACCGTGTGTCGCCGCACCGGTGTGCAGCCCCGAGAGCCCCAGGGACAGGGCTGGGACTACGGTATCGGGGTGAGTGGGCCATACTGGGGACATTGCACATGTGCCAGGCTAACATGGTACTAGCTGGGAACTGGGGTTGGGATTGGGGATGGGGTTGGTGAAGGGCCCCCGGCACAGCCCCTCAGGATGATGTGGTTTTTCTCCTTCTAGGGAGGCTGGGACCACATCTCTGTCCGAGCCAATGCCACCAGGGCCTCCCGGAATGTGTCCCGAGAGCAGAAGGTCCATGGCCCTGTCAGCTGCTGAGAATGCCTGCCACCTATAGGAGGGGGTGACACCAGGCTTGAAAGATCCAAGCTGAGCTGTTCTGTGCTGAAGTGCACACCGTGGAGGGTGTTGCAAAGGTCGACTCGGGAAGTCTGGCCTGGGTTGCAGCCAACTTCAGAAGCACTGGCTGAAATGCCCAGAGATGTGACGCTCTGTGGGACTCGCCCACCCACATCCCCAGTCTTGGAGAAATGTCAGAGAGAGGAGCTGGGGACAAGGACCCTTGCCACAGCCCATCCCAACTGTCGCTTCCCATTCTGCCTTCTTCCTCCCTAAGCTGGAACCTGGAACCCAGAGCCCTCTAGTCCAGCCCTCCAAATCACAGCTGGGCTCTACCTGCCCCATCGGGAATTTCCACGAAGCCCAAGTCACTTATCACATGCCATGATCACCCCCCAGAGTGGGAATTGTGCGGAGGGTATTTTCTATGTTCAGTAGAGTAGGCAGCTTAGAAATGGATGTACAAGTGGGTGGTTGTCCTCTTTCCTGGTGGTTTGGTTTCCCCCAGAGAAGACTGGGAGGTGGAGATGGTGTGTGTGCACACAGAATTACCATTAGGAGTCCTTGGCCACCTCCCTGCCAATGATTCAGTGGGTCCGGGGCCTTCTGGTTCACCCGATCATGTGGAAGGGTGGCCATCCTATGGAAGGGTGGCTGGGTGGAAGCTGATGGCGCCCTGGGCCCCACAGGTGTTAGGGGTGAGCAGTAATGTGCCTGGCAGGAAGGTGTGGCCTAAGCCCTGAGTGTTCTGCGCCTGGGGCACAACAGAAAGCACCTTTGCCCCAGGGGTGCCCTGGCCAGCCAGGCAAGAAGGACATGCTTGGCCAGTGCCCCAGCTCCCTCACGCAGCCTCCTGCCTGCCTATACGAGGTGGCATCTTCCTCCAGCTAGACATTGGCCAGGAGATGACCAGAGCCAAGTCCTTCATCTGCCAGGATGAGCCACTGGCCACTTGTTGGGCTCTGGGACAGAAAGGGCAGCTCTGCATTTGCCTCCGAGTCCACACTGCTGTTACAGTTTGTCACCAGAAGCTGACTCTGAGCACTGCCCCCACCCCAGCCCTCTTCCCATGGCATTTGAGGGGCCTGTTGTCCATTGGCCATGGTTCCAGAGTTGGGCTGGTCCCGCCAGAGTGTGGAGCTGCCCTGCAACCTCAAGAGTGGATCCCTCGTCTGTTTACATTTCCCCATCAAGTTCCTGATAGGCAGTGTGGCTTGTCACCTCACATCTGTGACCTGTACATCTGCCCTTGAGTCTCACTGTGCAGGTAGCTTTCAGCCAACCTTCTGGAGGGTGTCACCCTGCCCTGTCTCTGCAGTGACCTCTCCTGACCGTTTACCTGCTCAGCATCACTGAACTCTTGATTCCTCAGATGCTTTATTCAATAAAAACTTATGTCACAGTGTAAATGGCAGCATAGTTTTATTGATACACTTTGATTGAAATACACAGTTCCCATGCCTATATGCATGTGGCCACAGCAATTGTGCTCTAATCTTTTATTTTTGTTGTACGACAAGGCATCAGTTCATACTTTGAAGGTTCGATTAGGAAAAAAAAAAAAAAAGCAAATTGGGGTCAGTTAAGAGATATCTTCACCACCAGCAGGGGACAGACTGCTCAGTTCCAGTTTGATTTTCCCAGACAGAAAATTCGCAGTTCTGGCTTTTCTGCTTGTGGAGAAGATGGGCCAATAGCTCGCCCAGCTCCAACCTGCTTGCCTAGGTAGTTGAGGAAGTTTAGCCCCAATGGCCCAACAGGACCTCCTGCAGCATGGAAGCAGCCCATCTGGGCTGGGGGTCCAGGACAAGGGTCGAGGGAGACCAATCCAGAGTCCATACTGACTGGCCAGCAATCTGTTCCTGTCCTCCAATATTTGACACCCAGAAGAGGGACTGAGGCATTTGAAGATCCTTGCAGTGTGGCCAAGGGCACAGATCCTCTCGCTACCTGTGAGGAAGGACTGACTACCTGGGCCCAGCTCATCCTCAGAGAAGAAGGCTGCAGGCACCAGCTTGGCAAGACATGAGGCTGTGGTCCAGCAAAGCGGTGACCCTGGGCCACCCTGGGCTGTGTCCAGTTCTCAGGAGGGTGTTGGGGGCAGCACCCCGCAGTCTATGCTGTGGGCTCATGTCATCAGTGTCTGGCAAGGCCAGGGCCAAGCTGAGCTCAGCTTCCAGGGGCCAGTGGAGGCCTCACTCATCTCAGAGGACCTCTGAGCGGAGGTCCCTATAGCAGGAGAAGCCTGGGCTGGGTCAGCCTCAAGCTTGTAGTTGTGTCCAACTTCAGCTCACACTGGTGGAGCCCCTGCCAATGAGCTTTCCCTGGAGGCCACTCCCAAGGGACCCTACCTTACCCATGATGGGTTGGAGCCGTGGAATCAGGCCAGGCTCCCAGAGGTACAGGGAAGGACACAAGATGGCCTCATTGAGACAGGGAGATTGGTGCACCCCGGGCTTCCTTCCAGGGCACCCGGCTGGGAATTAGGACCATAGTGGAAATTCCTTCAGGTGCCACCTGTTAACCTTCATGTGGCCATGGCTGACCCCAAGCCCACAGGTAGTGCTACACTGCTCAAGCTTGGGGCAGGCAAGGCCACGTATTGGAGATAGGCCAGCAAAAGCCTCAGCCTTGGCGGTGGGAGCCAAGCTCCTGGTCCAACTAAGTTCCCCTGCTCAGGTCCTCAAGGGTCTCTGGGATAGCTCTGTGCAGCGGGACAAAGGAGAGGAGATGCCAGCAGAGTTGACAGCAAAGTGGCCCAGCCCGGCAGAGCCAGTGGGGCAGGAACGCCCAGATAGAAGGAAGCTGCGCCTGGGGCAGCTGGGCTGCCAAGCCACCCAATCCCTGCCCTCAGTAGCAGCGTCGGGTGGGGGAGGGCAGTTTCTGCCACCCCAGACTCCACTGTGAAGGAAGCCCCAAACCCTCTCCCTGCACAGAGGGTCAGGAGAGCTCCTACCCAGCACTGAGGCCCCATAAAGACCACCCCCCCATCATAGCCCAGAGCACTACCTCCTCTCCAGAAGCCCCCCAGTAGGGTCTAGGGAAGAAGCCTGACCCAGGTCCCTTTAGAACAAATGTAGAGTTCTCTGGTTAGAATTTCTGACTGTTCAACAAGCCTCCATTTTTGTTCTGCCATATTTCTAGAAAGGCCTTGTGTTCTTCTGATCTGTTAGCCCCAGACTTCAGCTTACCCAAATGAGAGGGCTGAGCCCCAGACCCACCTAGGCCTCTGATGAAGCATAGAGAAAGCCCCCTTCCCCTGCTTAATGATCTCAGGGAAACCTGTAAGTCAACCATCTTCTGGAATCTTCCTCATGGGGGGGGGGAGACATGCATGGAAGAGAATTTAGAGATAAAGAAGGCAAAAGGGCCTTTTCCACTCAATGAGGCCACCAGCTCAGTGCAAAACTAGCAGGGCCTGGAACCTTCCTGGGTCTTTGGGCCTTATGATGCTCAGGGTTATGGCCCAGAAACAACCAGAGAAATTGCTTGTCCCCTGGGGGGTTGGAAAAAACTGCTCCAGGGAAGTGGCTGAGCTGAGTTTCAGAAGAGCTGCGGGGGACCACAACCTTTTAGAGCTGACATCATCACAGGTTTGGGGCTTGAGGCTTGGAGGGACCAGGGCTAGGAGGAGCAGGCTGGGCCATCACTGCCACTCCGTCCCAATGTAGGTGCTAGCTGCCCTCTCGGAAGCTGTGGATCTGTGTGGAGTACCGCTGCAGATGGCCCTGGGGCTGGGCTTCTGTGGTCCCCAGTGGGCCCCCAGCCACATGCTGCTGCTGCTGCTGCTGCTGCTGCTGGTAGTGCTGGTAAAGCTTGGGCCCCAGTGCGGGCTCTGCTCCCTCCAGGCCTGGGAGGCAGTTGCTGGACATGGTCAGGATGGTGGAGGTCAGTGACTTGATGTAGTTCTTGGCCAGCGTGAGTGTCTCGATCTTGGAGAGCTTCTTGTCAGCACGCACATGCGGGATGACCTCGCGAAGGGCCTGGAAGGCATTGTTGAGCTTGTGCATCCGTTGCCTCTCCCGCTCATTGCTCTCCAACCGCCGCTGGATGCTGTTCTCTCGCCGGCTGCCTGGCCCCTGTCGCCGGCGCCCACCCTCAGCCCGTGTCCCTGCCGCCCTGGATGTCCTGCTCCGCAGACCCTTGGCCAGCTCTGACCCGCAGCCAGGCTGGGGTCTGTCGGGGGTCTGCTCCTCTGCAGTGGCCTCGGTGTTCTGCAGCAGCGTCCGGCGCCGGGGGGGTCTATTTTTGGTCTTCATGATCAGAACTGGTTGTCCCAGAAGATGGCGGCTGGGAGAAGTCTCTCAGAACTGAAATCCAGAATGCAGGCCACTGTGGTCACTCAGAATGGTCAGTGGACGCACAAGGCAGTTTCCTATCAACTTCCTCCCTAATGCAATGGATCAGAGGTCAGTGGTAACTGACCACTTGGTGCACGGTGACCCTGGAGACCTCCCATGTACACTGCGAGCCCTGAGCTGGCCTATGTGCCCCCCCCACTTCATGATCTCAGATCAGCCTGAAGCTCTCCCTGATCTCCTGTCCCCTCTTCACACTCAGCGATCTTGCTCTGGACTCATGTGAGTGCCTCTTGAATATAGGTGACCTGTGACACCCTGCTCAGACCACCCAGAGATGTGTTCCAATCTTGGAATAGGATGGCCACTCTGCCTTTGGCCCAGGGAGAGGCAGCCATTCCTCCTGCCCTGCTGGATGTGTCAGGCTCTGGGACAATATTGGGACCAGAGCCTCTGTGGACACGGTGCAGCCATCACAGATCAGAGGTGGACAGTTTCCAAGGTCTTTGAAGCAGCCCCCAGCCCCACCACGTGGACAGCACCAGGGAAGGAGGGAGGACAACTCCTCCAAGGCTACTGCCTGGGTTTTTTCTTGCTGTCACCTGGTCCTGCCCCTGCGTACCTCCCAGGAGCCCCACCCGGGTCCTCCTGCCCCGTTACCTGGGGATCCGTGGCTGCACACGCCGAGGCTGCCCACGGGGGACAAGGACACGTCGCTTTAGCTGCCCCGGGCGGGGCCGAGGACGCATGTAAATGAGCCCGCGGGGCGGGGCCGCGTGGACAGCCACGCCCTCGCTCTCCGGACCGGGGGTCCCCCAGACACCACCAGAAGAGTGGGGCGCCGAGTGTGAGGTGGATGGCCCGTTCGGCGGCTGGCGACCCCAGCGCCTCTGGGGGCGAAGCCGTGGGGCTGCACCTGATCGCCGCACCTGGCCTCACGCTAAGGCTGGAAGCTGGAGCCCAAGTCTGAAGGCGCGGAGGAGCAGCGCTTGTGTAATCATAGAAACCAAGAACGGGTAGCGGCCACATCCTCGTAGAGCTATAGAGGGCCGGCTCCCCGCCCCCAGAGCATCCGGAAGCGCACCCTGCAGTCCCGAAGGGCTCAGGGACGCGGGTCCCTCTTCCCATCCCCCAGACGCTAGGCGGAGCTCCTGCGGGAAGTGTCCCCTGGTCAGCAGGAAAGGTTGGTTGTCCCTGAGGTTTGGTCTCTAGGAGGGGGAGGTAGACAGCTTGGGCTCACACCCACACTCCCCACAAAGCAGAACCAAAACATAAGTGATCTCTCCCTGCCTCAGTTTCTGCATCTCGTCACACAGGAATATTTTTTTGGGGGAGGGGGCTGGGCAAGTGAGGAGACCTTAGAGATGAAATGGTTCTGAATTCTTCAGCAGGTGCAAAGGCTTTAGATTACAGATAACTCAGAGCAGCATAAATGCTACGTACAACTTGTTCTACCCCATATCTTTGTAATCCCAGCACTCTCGGAGACAGACAGGAAGATTCCAAGTTCAAGGACAGTCTGGGAAATTTAGCAAGATCCTGCCTCAAAATTTTCTTTTGGTACCTGGGATGGAACTCAGGACCTTGAGCTTGCAGGCAGGTGCTTATGCTGCTGAGCCATCTCCCTGGCTCAAAACAAAACTTTAAAAAGGCTAGGGAGGTAGCTCAGTAGTACAAAAGGCCCTGTATTCAACCCCAAAGACTCACACCTCAGCCTAAAAAATACCCCTTGTTTTCTAGTGATGAAACCCTCTTTGAGTTCTCAGGATCCTGACAGGTTTAGGGAGACCAAGGCAGTGCAGGCAGGGTGGGGCAGGCAATGCCAGGGCACCCCCAACCCCAGCTCAGTGGAAAAAACAGAATAGACACAGCAACAGTTTATAAATATATAACTATATTTATTTTGAATATTAAATATTTTAAATTACAAGCAATTTATTGAATCACACTATGCATCAATATACAGTAAAAATCTTACAATTTAAAAATGTACACAATTTAAACTTAAGTTCATTAACTGTTATATTGCCGTGAACCTCTTTCTGCCGTGGTTAGTACAACTCAGAAGGGGTGGGACTTGGAAGGTGACCACTGCGCAGGTCCGTGTCTGCAGCGAGGAGGAAGCAGTGGGCACGCGCCCTCATCAGGACCCAGCCGGCCCTCTGCAGACCTCTGAGGCCTAAGAGCCCCTGTTCAAGCCTTTCAAGCTGACTAAACAGGTTACTGGTGGTCAATACTGTCAACACATGTTTAAGAACTTACTTATATATTAAAGAGAGTTTTCAACAACCAGGACTGCGGCCAACCCATTACTACTAAGGAGTATTCTGAGATTTTTCTGAAGTCAGTGTGCACAGCCATCCTTACTTTAAGGCTACTTCTCCCAAGGCCAGTGCTCTGAAGCCCAAAACTTCAAAACCAACACCTTAATTTTCAGGTGAAGGAGGGTCCGAGTAGAGGAAAATGAGGAGCTGCCTCCCTTGCACCTGGTCCTGCGGACAGATATGTAATAGGTCATTAATTCTACAAATACCCTATGGGAAGTATGAAGCAAAGGAAAGGGTTTTGAAAGGCCTTTTACGTCAGCAAGACATACAAGGACTTTGCTTAGATAAAGCCATCTCTATAGAAACGGTGGGCCTGAACGTTTAAAAATAGAACGGATGCTCTGCTGTCAATTCAGCAGCTAAGCTTGCTTCTTTCATCCTGAAGTTGCACAGCTTCTGACTCGGATGTGGGAGTCTCGGGGTGGATCTGGGAACACTTTCTCCACATTTTTCTCTTATGACAGGATCGGTTACTAACACAAATTAGCATCTGACTAGGAGGAAAATGGAGGGGAGATTATTTATATTGTAGGATTTAAAATATACACTCTGGCAACCAGGTATTAGCAACCTCCGTGCATCATCTAGATGGTGCCACTGATTTATTTCGCTGCATTAGAAGAAGTATGTTGGGAAACTTACCACTGGTAACTGACTTATATGCTAAAAATCCCCTGAACTGAACAACAAAGCATGTGCTGACATTTCAAAAATGGGCTGAAGTTTTAATCTATTTAAATATCTTTGTATTGCTTGAGATTCCAAAAGAACACATGGACTCACATGTTGATGAGAAACAGCCTACCCTTCCAGGCAACACCGTAGTCTACCCCACCCTGGCTCAGTGTACAAAATGCTTCTTTTGGCAATAAATCATGAGCGATAGAAAAATTAAAAATGGGACTTGTGGTGTTAAAATCTTAAGTGTAGTGAAAATGTACAGCCCTGTAATACCAACAAACTTATGTATAAGAAGGCTATATATTCAGTCTATGACTGATTTTAGTCATTAGATCTGAGTGTCTTGGACCTATAATTTAATTAATCTAATATAACTGCCTCTTCTCTCTCCATTAACTAAGAGTAGTAGGAAGAGGTAAAAATTTGGAAAACTCAGGAAGTTTCTATGGTAAGAAATTGAGAGCTCTGACGGTTTTGGCAACGTCACCTTTGAGTGCCCTGCTGTTAGTACAGGTGTCCCAAGAGCCAGTGCTCCCTGCAGGTTCCTGGCGCACACTCTGTTCACACCAAGTGGGGGAAAGGGCAACTCCATTCTGAATTTTCTTGCTTTGGAAAATTATTGCTTAGTATAAAAAAATTCATGGAGTGAATCTAAATCGATAAGAAACATCATAATTTACTATGTAAACGCTAGCCAACGTCCACATTTGCAGTCTGCACTGGGACCCAAGCCCTGCAGCTGACAGTGAGGGCCTGGAGTTATTCCTACGTCACACTGGAGTGTGGGAAGCAGATCAGCACCGGAAAAGTTGGGGTGAAAGCCGGTGTAGGGTACCACCCCGCAGGAACAGTGCTCTGCTTAGCACAGCACAGTGCGGCCACGCTGTGCAGCCACAGGAGACTTCCCGACGTCCAAGCAGAACTCACGGCCTGGGACAATGAAGTCAGCTTTGTGCGAGGGACACTGGTTTCAGATGAAGCTGCACTGGAAACGCTCAGTTCCTTTCAAAGCCAGAGAAGACCTGGTGCCTACAGCAGGAGGAAAGGGCCAGGCACACAGGTCCTGGCCTGGGGGATGCATAGACCATGAACGCACACAGGAGGACGGGTCGGCTGCTGGGGTCTGCTGTGGTGCCTTGTGGCGCAGAATGTAGTGTGTGTCCTGGGTCACGGAGACTGGCCACTCCTGGCTGGACTTGAAGTGGCTCCAAATTGAAAAATGTTCTAAAAGCTTGACGCAATACTACCTGCTGCAGTGGACAAATCATCCTTGGTGGCTGGAGTCCCTCAGGGGAAGACCCATGCCTCTGAGGTCTCCACTTTCTCGAAAGAAGGACTCAGCAGGATCTGCCACACCACACTGTGGCCCTGCAGTGCAACCCAGAGCTGAGTGTGGGCGCACCTGTCAGTCTTCCCAACAGGTTTAAAAACACCAGCGGCAGTGGGGGAATCTCATGGAGAGGATGCAAGACCCTTTGGCAGCCCAGAGAAGCTGCATTTGCCACAGGGAAACCACCTTCTGGGGAAGACACGAAACATATTTGATTCAATCATTGTAAGTAACAGAGCAGTATTTTTGGACTCATCAAAAATATTTCCTATAAGAACATAAAACACTAACATTCAGAATCAGTATCATGTATGAAAGAGTACCATATATACAGCTCCAATAATTCTGAAGACAGCGTATCACTCAAAATATTTAAGCTTTACAAGTACCATGCAGGGCAAACAAACTATCAAACAGGGGGGAAAAAAGAAAAAGAAAATCAAACTAGTGAATAGCACCAGCTTGACCTGCCGTATTTTCCTTGAATAATTTACGATTCTGTACAATATTGGGGACTCTTAGAACACTTATCCACAGTGCAATTACAGAGAGCAATTAGTGATTTCTTTTACAACAATAAATATGGCTCACTCATGACTGCTCACTCATGACGTGTCCAGCCCCGGAGGCACAGATATGGACGCCAAGGACACAGCACAGACACACCCTGGCACGCACAACTCCCCACACGGATGCAGGGACCAGCGTGTGAACCCTTCAAGTGTGCAGACCTCAGGGGTGCGGCTGCGGTAAGCGGGTGGGGCAGCCGCTGAGCTCTGCCTCCAAACTCCTCTAGTTTCACATCAGCCGATGCCGCTGCTCTGGCTCATGGGTCGGAACGCTGCTCTGGCTTGGAGACCGTGTTCGAGACCTCCTAATCCTTTTCTCCATCTTCACTGCTGCCTGTTTAGGAGAGAGGAAGCAATGCAAAAAAGTAGGTTTCAGAAATGATTGTCCTAGACAAGAAATCTGGAGTGCATCTGAGCAGCGTGGCAGGGAACGGGTCTGCAACCTGCATCTGCCCGCCTCAGCCCTGCCTGAGCTGCCCGTCCTTCTCCACAGTGCTGCCTACTGACCCCGTGCACCTAGCTGCTGGGCTCCATGCCGGCTCTGTGCCCAAGCTCGGGGCAGGGCAGGAAAGCAGTCCCAGTGGCCTGCTCACACACACTCCTACCCGCCCGCCCACCTGCCCACCGGGTCCTCGGGTGCAGGCATTATCTCCTCGGCACTAGTGAAGCCGTGCAAACACAAGTAAAAGCTCTTTATGGTTCACATTTATTATTTGATCTGTAAACTTCAAACAAAAAAAGTACCTATTTATTAACATTTATCTTTCCATCTGGGTATGGGGAAAATGACCCATATGTTCAGATCTCGCCACTCCAAATGCGCCTGTGCCCGTGCATTCTCACCCGGCCCTCTGGTATCACACAGGGGCCAGGACTTAATGGCAAAACCAACAGTCCCAGGGGAAACGCTAGAGTGTGCCCAGGCGCAAATCCAAACCTCAACTGAGTGTTCAGAGGAGCCCACACATGCTGAAGGCTTGCAGCTCTGAAAACAAGTGGAGACTGCGGAGCAGAGCGGCGGCCAGGGGAACAGCAAAGGCAGAGAGGGAACTGGGGAACAGCTAGTGCCGCAGGCCCAGGGCACTCAAGCCCAGCAGGGAGAGGCAAGAATGGGCTTCCAAGCGGGGTGTGGCGCTGGTCCATCACTGAAATTCAGGACTGTGGGAGTTTTATGGAAACCAATTTATTCGTTGATTCACAGCATTAAGGACCAAACCCCGGGGCCTTCACATTGAGCTGCATCCCTTCTCATGTATGCTGTGCTGTATGCTACATGCTGTGCTGTGCTGTGCTGGGTCTTGCTATTGCTAAGTTGCCAAACTGCCCAGGCTGAGCTTAAACTTGCAATCCTACCTCAGCCGATGAGCGTGATGGGGCTCCAGATGTGTGCCATCACACTCGGCTGTAAAAACAAATCTATAACCTATTCTGCAAGAGCACTCAGAAACATCAGATTAACAGGCCTTCAAGTCCCTAGGGGTGGGGGTGGATACCACCAAACCAAAACCTGAGCCCTTCGACTGACCCCCTGCCCACGCCAGCCCATACAGGGTGCTTCTCACCGCCTTGCTCGATGTCCGAGTCAGTGAGGTGTGTGAGAGAGAAGCTGGCGATGTTGGCAGGAGAGATGGAGAACCTGGAGCAGGGGGAGACGTGTGGCCAGCTCTGCTCTGTGCTCCGGGCTGGTGGTGGTGGGGAAAAGTACTTGGATGGCTGAAGAGAAGGCTTGGAACCCAAAAGGTTGCTTGTTGTCTTTGACATGAAAGGATCTGGGGAGAAGTCATCATCCCATTCGAAGCCTCCACCTAGAAAAAAAAATCCTCCTGTTATCACTGCACAATGCAGAGAGGAGGAGCCTGAAAGCACAGGTGTGCTGGGCACCTGAGCCAACACCAGCCCCGCCAGCAGATGGCCAGCTGTGGTGTGGGGCGGAGGTTATTCAAAGTAATAAGCCATGGGATCTTGCCCAAGTGTTCACACGACCAAGTGCTCTGTTTCGGGATGTGTTTAAGCTAGACAATGAAGTGAAATACCTTCTTCATCCGTGGAGCTCTCAGAGTTCATGCACCTGCTCAGGTAGGGTGAGCCTGCAGTGGGCGCCGGGCCACTGGGCCCGGGGCGGTGTGCTTCTCCTCCACAGTGCCCCAGCTCTTTGGTTGGGGTCTCCTGAAAAGCCAAGCAGAAGTACCTGTCAGCCTGTGCCAGGGAGCCACCCAGGGTGCCACAGCCCTGCTTACATGTGCCTTGTAGTTTAAAGCGAGGGTGGGTTCATCGCTGGTAGGAAGGGACAGATGGGTGGCCCGCCTCTCCCTCTGAATAAAGCCTGATAACTGGGCAGGACAGTGAAGCAGCTGATGCAGACAAATCCCAGTTCAAAGTGCCACCAAGTCAGCAGTTCATTGGCCAGTCATCCTCTTACGTCCTTGGGTTGGATTCAACTCAGCCTCAAAGGCAGAGGGACTCCTGGTATGGGCAGAGCTGCAGAGGCCTTTGGTTCTTGGTTCCAGGAGAGGCAAGGGACTTCTAATGTTCACACAGAGAATTCTAGGTGCTTTTTTCCTACCTCTTCATGTTCTATCACTGTCGGGCCTACACAACCCAATGGTGACAGCAGTTTGTGACTCTGAGGGGTCTGAGGCTCCAGCTATGCTGGCAGACAGTGATCCAGAGGGAGGGCACTGCTGCTGGTTTCTGCTGTCCTCTCCTGCTGATCCTAGATAAGGCACCGTCAGGCCCCAGCCTGGGGAAGTTCACAGAGCTACAAAATCCAGGGCCCTGGAAAGTAGTGTTGGGGGCTCCTAGGCCTACCTGAGCAGACCCCAAACAACACAAAGCTTTTGAGGGTTGAACTGAGTGTTGGGGGGCTGACACATGATACTGTGTTCTGGCCTGGCCTCAGGTGGCATCCAATGTAGCAGATTTCAAAAGGGGAACAAGTACTGAAACCACAACCCACAGGGGCTAATTGGGGCCAGTGGCCTCAACCAGGCTGGGTTCAAGACAAAAATAACATTCATCACAGAAGTTAATAAGATAATAACTGCATGGCACCATGCGACACAAAATCTAAAATCACCCTGCAGTCAAACAGCCAGGCAAAACCCAATTCACAAGGCAAAACCAGTCAACACACGCCAGTGTCAAGAGGGTATAGGTGCTGAAATTACCTCAAGAAGACATTCGAATTCGCTGAGGCTGGGGATTAACTCGGGCAGAGCGCTTGCCTCCCATGTGTGACAGACACCCTGTATTCAATCCCCAGCACCAAAAAATACCAAAGTAAAACAATAACACCTTCCAAAGCAAAACAAGCACACATATACACACACCACATACAAAACCAAATTAAACTGAACCAAACCAGAACAAAGTCTTGCAAGTAAGGGCAAGAACTTTTGAACAGAAATACAGAAAGTCTCAGCAAAAGGACAGATAAGCCAGATGTTAGTGGTACTTCTGTAATGCCAGCTATGTCAGAGGCTGAGGCAGGAGTATCACAAGTTCCAAACTAGCCCGGGCAACTTAGCAAGATCATGTCTCAGAGCAAGTCTTTTAAAAAAAGACTGGATGGGGCCGGGGAGCTGGCTCAGTGGAATAAGCACTTGCCTGGCAAGCGCAGTGGCCTGAGTT
>NDGN011266822.1:0-13609 GCA_002564285.1 Tympanoctomys barrerae | reverse complement strand
AATTATTGAAACTGTCCTACCAATTTGGTTTGAAACTGTCTCATTGCTATTTGTCAATAAAATATGGGAAAAAAAAAGAATTATCCCAAAAAATGAAAAATAATCCCATTTAACAATGACTATTTAAAAAAATACTCAGAAACTGGGATTGATAGCACCTCCCTATAATCCCAACATTCTGGGAAGCTAAGACAGGAAGACTACAAATTCAGAGGAAGCCTGGGCAAGGTGGTGACTCAGCAAAACTCTTCTTAAAACAAAATTTAAAAGGGCTGTGGAGTACAGTTCAGCGTGAAGGCCCTGGATTAAATTTCCAGTACTATGGGGAACAAACTTAGAAAAAAATTTAACCAAGTGAAAGGCCCACACACTAAAGTCTATAAAACATTGATGAAAGAAACCAAAGACACAAATACACTGCTAAAAGCAAGCTACACATTTAGTGCAATTGTTACCTAAGGTCCAATGTTGTTTTTCACAGAAAAAAACAATACTAAAATTTGTACAGAAGCACAGAAGACCCCAAATAGTCAGTCTAACCTTCAGCAAAAAGAAAAAAGCTAAAGGCATCACACTGATGTTAAATGAACAACCAAACTATTGTAATCAAAACAGCATGGCAGTAACATAAGAACAGACACAATATGATGAAATAGAAAACTCAAGGGAAAAAAATCCATGCAAATATGGTCAACCGATATTTCACAAAAGTTCAAAGAATGCAAAGTGGGGTGATAAGTAGTATCTGTAAGAAAAGATGTTGGAAACTAAATATACAATGTGTAGAATAAATTAAAATCAGACCTGTATAACAAGTACAAGAATCAACTCAAAAAAATAAAAACATGAAAAACCAAAAACTAAAAACCTAAACGTAAGACCTGAAACTATAATACTACTACAAGGAAATGGGGGGATATAATACTCCCACAACACTGTTCTAGGCAATGATGTTTTGGGATATGCCACCAGTAGCAGAAGAAATAAAAGTGAAAACAGACAAATGGGTTTACATCAAACTAAAGTTTCTTCATAGCAAAGAAAAGTCACAGAGTAAAGAAACAATCTGTAAATGAAAGAAAATATTTTTAAGCAAAAACCTCGTATGGGGAGGCAATGGCAACCCATACCTGTGATCCCAGCACTCTGGAAGCTGAGGCAGGAGGACTGCTGTGAGTTTGAGACCTGCCTGAACTACATAGTGAGACCCTGTCTCAAACCCCCCCCCAAAAAAAATTAGAAATAAAAAGAAAATTACCATTATGATTCAGCAATTCCACTACTGGAAAACACACACACACACACACACACACACACAGAGGAAATGGGATGGTTGCACTGAGGATGTCTCCACACCTCATCGTACCAGTCTCGTATTAGAGGTGAATGAGCTGTGATCTATCAGTCACTCTTTAAAACAAGGAAATCTTGTCATCTGTAACACAAAGGATGAATCTTAAGGGCACTGCGTTACGTAAAACATGCCAGGCAGAAAAGACATACCATGCAGCCTTCCTCACACAGGTCACACATCTCTAACCAAGAAAATCCAACCTGGGGGCGGGGATGCAGCTCAGTGGCACAGCACCTGCCTGGCAAGTACAAGGTCCTGAAGTACAAGAAGAAAAAAAGAAATTGAGTACCTGAAATGCCCCCAAAATCAGAAATGTTTTGATCACCACTGTGATATCACAAGCAAAGATCGCACAGCTGACCATGTGTAACAGGCCACATTCAAAAGTCAGGTCCACTGAGCACACTGCAACAGTTACCCCAGGAATGTGATTGAGCACCGTATGCAACACAAACCAAGCTGTGCCCAGACTCGGGCTCCACTGCCAAGATACCTTAGGACATATTCACAAATACTCCGAAGTCTGTCCCCCGCAACTGAGACGGAGAGAGACTCAGCCTCTACATGGAATCCCAAACAGCTCAGCGGAGAGGGAGAGAGCGCAAGGTGGCCACAGGAGAAAAGCTGAACAAGAGCTGACCGAAGGAAACAGGATCCTAATTACATAGGAGGAAGCGGCTCAGAAATGTACCTGGAACTCACTGACTGCAGCTGGCAATAGTACATACCTAAAATTGCTCAGAAGATGTTCAGCATTCTCACCACAAAAACTGAGGTAATGCACTTAACAGCTTAATTTAGCCATTCTAGATTACATACATATTTCAAAAAACCCAAGATGTAAACCACAAACATGCACAATTTATCAGTTAAAAACTAAATTCTAAAATTAGAATTGTTATTTTTTAGACCTAGAGTAAAGGAAAAAGAAAATCACAACAACAACATCAGTTTTTACAGAGAATGTCCTACATATAAGCTACTTAACATGGTGGTCACTGTTTTTCTCAATTCTCTTGAGTTACACTTAACAAGCCTGCTTTCAGTGACTCCCTAAGACATCCTCTCGTTGCTGGGAACCTCTTCATGGCCTATGGTCTTCAGCACTAAACACCCTTATAAAAACAGAACACAGGGTTAACTCTTCCAAAACTAGAGAACTGTGATCACAACCAAGACTTCTCGGAAAGAGAAACCCGTTTTCACCTGTACACAGTCGAGTTATTATACCCTCAAATCCTAACCACAGAACAAACTCATGAAGATCAGATCTTAAATGATGAAATAAAATTCATTACTCTAAACTGCTACTCCATTTCAGTTAAAAAAAAAAAAAAGAAAGAAAGAAAGTCCCTTATTTTTTTAATTTAAGCACTACAGCTAGAGGTTTTTGTGCCCAGGTAGGAAGACTGGGGGCCCCAAACAGTTCATCTCTAGTGAGGCTGTCAGGGAAAGGACAAGAGTAGTAAAGATGACAGTGTCAATCATTCATTCCTTAGAATCAAACAGATGCCAGCCAAGGATCGTCCTCTCCCTTCCTGCCCTCCATGTCCCTGCAGCGCCACCCCAGCCTCCTTGACTGTTCACTGGAAACTTGGCAGAGGCGCAAAGTGGCAGTTCCTCCTGGTATATTCTATAATCCATTCTAACGTGCCAAAATTTCAACAGGTCCTCAGAGTGCTACAGTAACTCAGCAATACCGAACAAATGATTAAAGCCATGTTTTATACCAAACCTGATCAAAAGTAGCTACAGGTAGTAAACAAAAATTGGTATTTGGGGCTGTACAAGGGCTTGAACCTGGAACTCTGTGCATCCTAGGCAAACACTGAGCTACATCCCCAACCCTCTGTTCTTTTGTTGGAGACAGGCATCAGTCAGCTGTCCAGGATGGCCCACACCCTTCAACCCCCCTGCTCAGCCTCCAGAATGGCAGGGATTACAAGCATGTGCCTCCAAACTCAGACAGAACATTATTTTTTAAATGCACATCTCAATGAAGATGTTCCAGTAATACACAAATGTGCTTTCCAAAAACATGTAGACTGCTATCAAGAAGGACTTAACCAGAAGGCTGATTACTTAGCTGCTCCCCATTTCTGCTGGTGGCTTGTCAAGCCACACACAATGCTGTAAGGGGGCTCGAGGCTATGTACAGAGAAAAACAGTAACAAAGGTTAACCAAATAGCAAGCACTGGCACCACCGAATGACAGAGCATTAGAGCTAGGTGTTACACTTCTGAGATCACCACACAAAGCCCTGCCCTCAATTCCTAGCCCTGCTTAAAGTTGTAAACACAAACTCTCCCTTACAACCTAAGATCTGAAGTTAGAAGTGGCTAAGTAGTTGTGCCTAAATGCCCAGCCGTGCGCTAAGGCCAGTGTCTCCCCACTGCTTAGCTGAGTATTTTCTTCCTTAACACAAGAAAACTACAGTTGTTGTTAAGTCTTTCTTAAGCCCATTATCTTTTTGAGAATTTTATTATCAAAACATTTCCCATTCATGTAATACAAACTCAATATAGAAATGTGAAAGATATCAAGTCCCCTTAACTCCAATATCATGAAATTAAATTATCACTTTTTTAATCTCTTGAGGAAAATAAACTTTTCTCAAGGAAATAGGTTTACATACTGTAACAAAATACAGGAGCGGTATTACTGGCTAAATTTCATATTCTCATGATAAATATCTCACTGTTCTTATGGAAACTTCACCTTTGAAAGAGTGTTAAACAGATTGATGAGGAAATTACACACAATAATCTTGCTTTAGAAATTACCCATATTTTCCTTAAACTCTCCTTAAAGCCATTAAAATTACATTAGGTTAAAAATTAAAGGACTTTTAATAAAATGATAGCTAACCATAATGTCTCATTCATTAACCATTAATAAACACCACACTAACGTAAGATGCTATCAGAAAGTTGGAAATAGCATATACAGCAACTCTCACAGTTTCATTATTTTTTGCTAAACCTTAAGTTGTGTTTTAAAAAGCCCACTTTCACCTAGAAAGACATCTCTTTAAAAATGTTTCCTTAATCATGCTTCCTCGCTCTGTACTTCAGAAAGTAGGATTCCTTCCCCGACCCCTCTCCAAAATGCTGGTTTTTCTTTAAGTATTTAATGTATTTGTTATCTTTATGAGTTGGCTGAAAATGATCTAATATAAAGATTAGTCACAAGTCTCTAATCCCCTAGACCACTTTGTGTTTTTTTATTGTTTGTTTGCTTGTACTTTAGGCTGGTCTTGAACTCACTGTGTGGCCCAGGCTGGTCTGAAACTCCAAGCAATCCTCCTGAGTGCTCTTGAGTGCTGCCAGGGCATGTTGTGTTTCCTTAACAACAGCCACACGTATCAAGGCTGGCCAGATGGCTCAGCGGACTAAAGCGCCTACTCAGGCAGAGCACAGCGGCCGGGCTTCGATCCTGGCCTGCCATGCCGGCCCTGCCCTTGGGGCACACTGAGACATGATTGAGACTGGATGGGGTGGCACACGCCTGTAATCCCAGTGACTGGGAGGCTGAAAACAGGAGAATCACAACGAGTCCAATCTGTGTAGTGAGACCCTGTAGACCCCGAAGACCCTGTACCAGACACATTAAAAAATAAATACCAGCCATATTCAGCTTGGTCTGGTAAACTGCCAAGTGGTTAAACCTTCAACCCAATTACACATAACACATCTTGGCTAAAGACAACACAAATGATTTCAAGATAGTTAAGTGAGTGCCTACAGAGCTCTGCCATTTCTTTAAATGCATGACACTCACACTATAAATTGTCTGCTTTGACAGAATCTGGCATTATCTTTAATAATTTTCCCTAAATACTAAGGCAAACAATTCATTCATCAATCATCACCTTTGCTAAAAAGAATGGTTTACCAGGGGCATGGTAGCACACACCTGTATACCCAGCACTCAGGAGGCTGAGACAAGAAGACTGCCACAAGTTCATGGTCCATCTAAACTACACAGCAAGACCTTGAGACCCTGTCTCAAAAAAAAAAAAAAAAAAAAAAAGTGGTTGTCATATCTTCTGCTCTAAGTAACTCTCTACTAGTAAAATAACAAAATTAGGAAGGCACACTATATTCACATGCCTACTTTAAACTGTGCACCACACTTATGTACATTATTACAAAATACTGTAGATATAGAAACCCCAGAAGTCCTTAATGAGAAAAAACAAGCATTTCATCTCCCAGATTATCCAAACATATCCCAATGTGCTCATAACTCCACAACTGTTTTGCATTTTTCACAGTAAATAGGCACAACATAATTTATCATCTTAACCACTTTAAAGCATGCAATTCCACACCACTGAGTGAGCCACCTTGTACCAGAACACTGTCATCAGCAGAAGAGAAAACCCTAGATCCCTTAGGGATATAGTCTCCCCTCCCTCAGCCCCTGGCAACCATTCATCTGCTGCCGCAACACCTTTGCCTATTCTGGATTTCACATGAGCTGAATCATAGTATGTAACTTACTGGGTCTGGCTTCTTAGCACAGTTTTCAAGGTTCAGTCATAACGTAGCATGCATTGGTACCTCATTTTTAGACAGGTTTTTTTTCTTGTTTGTTCTTTAGCGACAAGGTCTTGCTATGCAGTGTACGCTGGCCTTGCACTCACTCTGTAGCCCAGGCTGGCATCGAACTCACAGCACGATGATCCTCCTGCCTCAGCCTCCCCAGTGCTAGGATTACAGGAGTCCGCTGCCATGGCCAGCTTTGTTTTCTCTTCTTTCCTTTTTTCTTTTCTTTTCTTTTTTTGTTTTTGTATTTTAGGAAAGGGCCTACAGTATGTTCAGGGTCTCACTACTATATCGCACTGAACCACCTGTTTACAGCTTCCCAAGAGCTGGGATTACAGGCGCACGCCACCATGCCCAGTCTTAATTGTAGTCTCTGCAGAGCCGGATCAAACCCCCAACCCCTGAGCCTACTTGCAGACACTTTAATCCACTGAGCTACCTGGCCAGCCCTTTTATTTTCTTTAGACAGGGTCTCACTAGACCAGTGATCGCAATATGTCACCCAGACTGGCTTCAAACTCTTGATTTTCCTGCCTCGGTTTCCTCAATGCTGGGATTACAGGCTTGCGCCAACACCCAGCTGAACAGTATTTCATTACACTACTACAACCCTTTCTATCCATTCATCAGCACATGAACAGTTAGCTATTGTGCTGCTATGAACGTCTACATACTAACAGCCTGAATACCAATTTTTAACTCTTTGGGACGTGCACCTACAGAGGGACTGCTGGGTGCCAGGCTCCAGGAACCCCCGGAGGGAGCCAATAAGCTGCTTCCCAAGGACAGCAGAGAAAAGGCGCTCATCCCATTTGACCGAAAATTAGCTGACAGAGGACATAATGAGACTCAAAAGACCCCAAGATCCGGATCTACAGTGGACATGAACTTGAATGCCTTTCACAGAGAAGTTCATAAAACTATGTCAGTATTTTTTAAAATCACACTTCTATAAACTTCTCTCTCCTTAAAGACTGAGCCTGCAGGTATAGAACTTAAAAGAGGAAACTTCAACCTATTCCTGGTGCTTACTCTTCTAAATCTCTGTAACAAAATGATGGACTCCTAAAACAGGAAGAAAAACGCACTGCAAGCTTAAGAACTGTGTAGAAGAAAACTGAGCACCAGGCAGATGGTGGCTCACACACATCTCCATCCGTTCCAGGCCCCACTACGCCCCCCATTCAGGAAACAGCCACTGGCACATCAGGAGCCACGTCAGCACCTTTTACCTAGGAACGACCCTGTGACAGGGATCCTAGCTCAGAGAGAGCCACTGTACACATCTGATAGGCTGTATGTATGCTCTCGTTTCACAGTACTTTCAAGGACACAGGCCTCACTGTTTTCATTTTTGTCGTTTTGTTTTGGGGGGTTGTTTTTTTGAGACAGGGTTTCATGACGCTGTTCAGACTGGCCTTGAATTCACTTTGCACCCTAGACTGACTTCAAACTCAGCAATCTTTCTGCCTCAGCCTCCCAAATGCTAGCATTACAGGGATGCACCATTACGACCAGCATAATTAATTCTTTAAAACTCTGCCATTTTGAATTATTCTTAACATCTACACAAAACTATAAGTTTACAAAGAAAGCGAAGTAAAATTCTCTAGAACTGACACTTTTATTCCTTCAAGTCCTTGAAATCAATGATGACATCCTAAACCAAATTTTTAGCATTCTATAGGGTTACTAAAAGCTACTGGCAAAACTATAAAAATATTTAAAATCATGAATATTTGTTGCTAAAAAATATTTGTTACTTACTAAATTGTAAAGTACACCACCAAAGTGAGTGAAAACAGATACACAGAATAGTAAAGAAAACCAGGAACTAAAATGTAGAAAGGTGTGGGACAGCAGAGACAAATCAGAAGCGTGTCTGTACCAGTTCTTTGAATTACACAAATCAATGAGCCAACACTTGTTACAGATGAGGAAACCACCACAAAAGTTAAAGGTACACAGCATTTGTTAGGGTCAAAATCTGTTCAAATCTAGTCCTCTTGCTTTTGTTAATATTTAAAAAATAAAATTTAGGCCTATAGTGAGATTCTAAATTTAAATAAAAGAACACCTTAAAAATTCATCAGCTGGCATAAATCACAGCACTCTGACAGACTGAGGCAGAAAGATTCCAAGGGTGAGTTCTACCTGGCAACTTAGCAGAGACCTTGCCTCACAAGTAATCAATCAATAAAATCATTATCTAGCTATGATTAGTTTTAAAAAACTACTAATGGAATGAAATACACTATACTCGTTTCATTTAACTTGGTTCTTCACATAAGTACGAGTGTTCTGAAATGTCCACTACAAGACTTCAGAAGAGAGCAACACTTACAGAGCAGGGCACCTGGAGCAACAGCGGGGAGGGGGACAGGTCACAGGTGTAGGGTTCAGCTGGCCAGGAAGAATAACTTCTAATGTCTGATGTCACCGTTAAGTTAACCAGGGGTGACAAAAATTAATTCTACAAAATGACAACTGCTGAGGTGATGGACATATCAATTTCCCTATCTGCTCATTATAATGTATACATATATTGAGATGTAAATGCTGTACCCACAAATATGCAGAATTATGCATCAGTTAAAAAAGCAGGGGCCAGGGAGATAGCTCAGAGGCTTTAGCACCTGCCTGGTAAGCACAAGGTTCTGAGTTCAATCCCTGGTACCAAAAAAAGTATAAATAAAAAAGTAGTGCTTCCATTTTGACTATAATCCTTTTTCAATCTTACTTCTAACGCTCAATAATTAACTATTAGCATGAACTGTTCCCTCTAATTAAAAATTTAAACATAAAATAATCTGTGTTCCTATATTTTGAGGACTCTGAAAATATATGAACACATAACAAAAATCGAGAGGAAATAATGTAGGGCAAGTGAAAAGTAGCAAACTATAAAAGATAAATCAAAGTTTTCTAATGAAATGGTAGAAATTATAACACCAGGAAAATAATTATTTTCCAAATAGTCTGCATTTAATTTTACTTTAAAACAAAACCATTTGTGAAAGGCTGGCCCACACCTGAGGGGCACATGCCCCATGGCTGTCTGCAAACACTGCCCAGCAAAAGGCCTGAAGAATACAACAAAAACAGCGGACAAAGACGAGCAGCACTGCTAGGCCACCGCAGGAAGGCATCTCAGAACCTGGCGTACACTGTGTCACATCTCCCTGGAGGTTGCTTTCTCTTTGATTCATCTCAGAGCCTTCAAACAGTAGCCCAGCTTTACTTTTGCTCCAAATACAGCAACAGTGTAACTTAAAAAAAGAAAAAAGCTCAGTAAATTAATTGTACCTCACAATTTTTTACTTGGAAAAATTTTCCAAGTAAAAGTCATCTGCCTTCTTCAATTAAAATTCTCATTATCCCAATTTTAGTCTTCAGCTTTATTAAAACTTTTCCTAAAACTAATTTTTTAAAAGTATAATAAGAGGAGGCCGGGGAGATGGCTCAGTGGAATAAGGCTTGCCTGCCAAGCACAAGGGCCTGAGTTCAATCCCCGCTTCCACCAAATAAAAAATAAAGTATAATAAGAGTTAGCCTTTACTGTCACAGAAGTCTCAGAAACATAATCATTCCCAGGGCTCTGGAGCAGGCTAGCTGCACTTACCTAGCGCGTATGGGCCAGGGTTCAATCCCTAGCACCATAAGAATACCACCCCCAGCAGCAGTGGTAACAATAATTTCCAAGTGCTGGCTGGGGTGGGTGCTATAAAAAGGAAACATACTGACTGCACATCAAGACCAAACCAGAAACATCTGCTTTCTGGCCTGATGGAATCGGGAAACTCATCAGCCACGGTAACAGGAGAACTGGACAAGCAGAGAAGAATGACTTTCTGATCACTGACACTGGCCGGGCCAGGCTATGACCCATAAGCATGGTTGGCAGGAAAGGCCTGTGCTCACCCTTTCTACTGAGAAGCACTGTGAGGACTCAGGAACAAGGCGGCGGCCTACCCAGCAGAGAACAGTGTGGGGAAGCTGCAGCAGCCAGAATACAAGGGGGAAAGTGCTGAAGAGGAAGCAGTAACCCCAAAACCACAGGGCAGAGCTACTGGCTTTGGCTGAATTCTAAGCTGCACACACAGAACTGAGACTCACAGCCATGCAAAGAGAAGTGCACAGAACAAGAAACGGGATTCTCCCAAGGCCAGACTCACCGAGGTTGAGTCACCACTAACTGAAGGCCACTCCAGTGCCAGAGGACAGGCCAAGCTGGACTGCTCCTAACGAAGCTAAGACTGTCTGTTTAAGAGGACCAAGCTCACTCCCAAGTAAGCATCCTGCCACAACCGTGCCACCCAAGACCCAAAACGACACCATCCAACAGCCTGATTTCTCTTAGGAGAAAACCAAACTATAAAGAGCTAAGTAAAACAAGTTAGGTAACAGGAACAGGGTGAAGATCTTTCTCAAGGGGGGATCAAGAGACGGAGGTGAAGGGGATGAAAATGTCCCGTGTGTTACTCACACCAACTCCCCATGAAGAAAGTGATCACGAAATCCTACCAATAAAAAATAAAGGCTAAAAGAAAGTTTTGAGCATGAGGAAAGAGCAAGCCAGCTGAGTTTTATACATGTGGGACCATAAGTGAAGCACTGGGCATGGTGAGTTTAGAAGGAAAACTTTCACCATATTCTGCTGAAATAGATTTCTGCAAAGGCTAAGTAAGCTCCAGTCACTTTCAAAAATGATAACAGTTGGCTTAGATGTGTTTTACTGTTAGTGAGTCTTCTAAAGAAATAACTTATTTATTCAAAATTTATGCACATGGTAACATGCATCAAACATAGCCTCTAAACCAGAAATCAAACAACCATGAAAACAAACACCCCACCTGGGCATACTGGTACACACCTGTAATCCCAGCTATTTAGGAGGATAGGTAGGAGGATAAAAGCCCGTTCATAGCAAGACCGTATCTCAAACAAAAGGATCCCCACGCATTACAATGCATGTACTCATTTAGCCCTCCTCAGTCAAGAATCATGAGACTTCATTTTGACATGCTTGGTTATTCTGATTTCTAAATTCAAAGAGATGGGAGTGGTGGCACACGCCTGTAATTCCAACACTTAGGAGGCTAAGGCAAGAGGATCACTGAGGTCAGCCCAGGCTACGAAATGAGGTCAAGGCCACCTGAACTACAGAACGAAATGTCTCAGAAAGGCCGCCCAAAAAAAAAAAAGAAAGCTTTAAATTAAGAGAGAACAGCATTCCATTAGAAGGGAAGGTTGTGCTAGAAGAGAAAGGTACCATGATACATAAGGTATTAAAACCACAGAATTTAGAAAAGAACATAGAGAAGCTAAGATATGAGAACATAGTGCCCCAAAAATCATGTAACATAGGATAAAAATAAGACCTATTTTGGCAGTGATGCTAGAAAAGTATAATTACACAATCTCTGTGAGCAAAGACACTAAATCAAGAAGATTCCATTACACTTGCCTCTATATATTTCACAGTAGAGAAACATTTTTAGAAACTATCCGTGTTAGTGGAAATAAAAGAAATTGGCATTCAAAGGAAAAAGGAAAGAATTCACTAAGTACTTGACTGTTCAACGGCTTCCCTACAACAAAAAAGTTTATACTGAGGCAGTGACATCCCTCACCTTAGTCTGTGCTGACAGCTGGAACTCATCTGGCTATTACTCTACAGCTTTTTCCAATGAGATGAAAAGCCGTATCAAGTATGAGTTTTCCCAAGTAACACCATGGCTATAGTTTTTAATTACACAATTTGTTCTTCAAAGACACACTACTAAGATGGTCTTTAAAACAGTGAACACAAAAGTTATTTCATTTAATAAACAGGTACTTACCTGTAGTGTTGATTCTGACAGGTAAAAACCAGACAAACATGACTAAGTACAAAGCTAACCCTTCAGGTTAAGTACATTTTGACACCTGAAATCTGCTCTATAATGGTTCCAAACCTACAAACCCAGAAGTCCACAGAGTAAGTCCTCGATGGATCAGATAACCAGGTACAGTTCAGACTATGGCTTCAAAGTTTGATCTCAGCTCTACCTCTAACTCATGCTGCTTCCACAGTTTCTGTGGAATCCAGCACTCAAGCATGCTAGGCAGGGCTCTGGGGCTCAGCTCACATCCAGCCCTTGTTAGGATACCATAAAGTACCCAATGCTTTCTAGTTAATGAGTTAGGAGACGTGGAATGTACAGTGCCACCTATCTCATCTACTTCTGGATAGTCATGCATGTCAAACAAGAAACCAAATGAAGTTACTTGGCAAATTATGAAACACAGTAAAATGTGAAATTATCCACAGCAGGATGAATCTTCTAGCGTTTTCTATCTCTAGTACTGAAATTTTTCTGGTCCTTTAAAAAAAATTATTTTGACCAACACTAAAAGTAGATTTTCAAGAAATGATTTTGAGGACTAAGATTTTCTTTATGCAGCTTCTGAAACTGATGAAAAATCCTTATATTTCACTGACCAGCACATAAGCATTGTGCAACTGAATGACATTTTAAAATTATTTAGTAACAATGTATGCAGAGAACCAAGTTCAAAACTACAACTCTTAGAAACACTCTTTAATGTGCCTGTGATAGGTGTGGTGGCACACACCTGTAATCCCAGCACTTGGGAAGTTGAGGCAGGAGCACTGTTGCAAGCCTAAGTCCAGCATGGGCTACAAAGTGATTTCAAGGTCAGCCTGAACTGCAGAGTGAGGCCCTGTTTCAAAAAGACCAAAAAAAAAAGTGCTAGCAATCTGTTATCATTTAGTCTTGTCAAGGTCTCAAAAATCTAGACACCCTAAATTTGGTTTCTCATATTCTATCTGTACATGAAAGGTCAAACAATACTAAGATCCCTAAATAGAGATAGCCAAGCTTGTACCTTTCAAGTACAAGCTAATTTAAGTAATGTTGCACAATACAGATTTGGAGGAAGCTGCTGAAATCGTATTTTCATTTGAAAATTTACTTTTCATTTAGTACCTTTTGAATTGGAAGCAAAGTTCTAAACCAAGAAGCCCAGGATCTGGCTTCCTACAACCAGAATTTTAAACTCAAAGAGAAGAGAATGACTCCAGGGCTTTCAACTCCAAATTAAGAACAGGTTAATTCCCAGACAGGGCAACCACAGCTGACAATAGTTTCAGGCAGACAGGCTACTTAGCTACAAAAGGAGTCACTATTACCCAGTTTCAGCAGAACCTATCCTAGCTGGGCATAGCGGTGCACGCCTGTCATCCTAGGACTGGGGATAAACATCTAATGTACAAAGAATCAAGACTACATACAGTAGAGCCGGCAAGACAGCTAAGCAGACTAAGCACTGGGACAGGTTCGATACCCCGCCCCCAGGCATGCCAAGCAGGTCACAAGACTGAGTGTGGTGGTGCACGCCTGTATCCCAGCACTGGGGAGGCTGAAAACAGGAGGATCACTACAAGTCCAAGTTGTATCATGAAGACCCTGTACCAAATACATTTTTTTTTTAAAAAAGTTTTTTTCCAGATATTTACAAGTAGTCAGATGAACTTATATATATCCTTACAAATTAAAAGTTGAATACCCAGACAAAACGCTGATTAAATGAACAGTTGGCTCCAAATACATTTTTTAAGTTTTTTGGGTTTTTTGCAACCGGGGATTGAACTCAGGCCCTTGCACTTGCCAGGCAAGCACTTATTCTACTGAGCTATCT
>NDGN011266790.1:0-13154 GCA_002564285.1 Tympanoctomys barrerae | reverse complement strand
GTCCACGATTTGATTTAACAAAAAACACAAAGCTCTTCCCACAATCTTTTGTGATATAAAAGCACACAAAGGCTGAATGACAAAATGATGAAATTGACAAAGGTACCAAATAAAAAAATTGTGTTCTTATCCCAAAAGCTATTCTTAGTGTAGACAAAAGAAGATAAACAAGATCTTTTCTTTCATTTCCTCCTTGGATGCCAGTCCCAGAGTCGTGGAAGTGATGGTGAGCACTGATTCTTCCAGAATTACCCAGAGGGCCTTGCTCCTGGAAAATGGTGCAGAGCAGATAGTCAGGCTTTGTGCTGAAATGTGAAGGGCTGTCTCTCAGCTCCCATCTCTATTTTGCTTCTTATCTGTCCTTCTTTGTTACTCGACAAATCTATTGACTTGAAGAAAATTTTTGAAGTGCACTTCATGTACTTCAGATACACATCTGGAACCTAGGGACAGACAGTGTGGGAAACATTCTTGTTATTTGCAATATAATCCAACTTTCCTATAGGAAACTGCGCTTGAAGTGCCTACAGTAATTTCTCTGGCTATGCACTCCAAGGATCTTAGAGACTGTGGCCCGTGTTTGTTGAGCTAAACCATATTGTCTATTCACCATTGCTGCTTAAGTAGGGGAAGAGGATCTTTTGAATCATCCAAGCCAAAAGTGAAATATCTACTTTCTTCTCAATACTTAAATCCTGAATCCAGGTGTGGTTCTTTCTGAAAATTCTTGGGTTAGTTTTGTGATTGAGTCTAGCATATAGAAAGGAAGACAAACTGAACAGGAGTCGAGGGTCATGTAGCACCTGGGTGTGCCCATTACCTACAGGTCTTCTAGTCGCAGGGAATATATGGGCACTAAAGACCAGGTTAGCGTGGATGAACACAGGAGACCCCTGGAAAGCAAGGCTCTTGACCTTCTGATTTTACTTACCTGTAAGGCACAGGTGACAGAGCTCCAGAGGGCTCTGCTTGCCCTCCTTGAGAAATGAATCACCCCATGCGTAGCTCCTTCAGAAGAGGTAAATGTTAATTCCTGTGAGCTTAAGTGTTACTAATCTAGCAGGCATGGATTTTGCAAATTAATTTAAAATTGCAGCTTCCCTGGGCAAACATTGTCCAGAACTAAAGCACATCTGTGTGTTATCGTCCGAGTTGCTCTAACTCCTATACCTGAAGTATTTATCTTACATCTTTATGTGCTAATTATCTACCTATATGTCCTCAAAAAGCACATAAGAGCAAATGGTTTTGCCCCCTGGCCTAGAAGTTTGTGACTCATAGAAGAGGCTGATTAATGAGAAGCCATGAGAAAAAGTATATAGTATCACTCACAACTCAAAGACGAGGGTTGAAAATGAAGCAAAACCACATTAAACAAGGCATCAGACATCACACACTTCCTGAGCGGCTGCACCGCACCTCACAGCAGGACCGAGTTTCTGAAAGAAAGCTGATCTGGAATCCATTCTAAACTCAGCAAAGGAATGGTTTTGCAAGGACAGCCCAGCGCCCCTGTGCGGGTGAGTAGGGGCGAGAGACGACGTTCCTGCGTGGCTGTGATGCTGCCCTCCAGCCCCGGCTGGGACCCCCGTTGCACCGGGCTGCCAGTGCCCAAGCCCAGCTCGTAGGGCTTCAGTGCAAGTTGTGAGGGCTCCGTGAACTGCTGTTGTTTGCTCTCCGTACTTCTTTCTTCCCCAAAGCAATGGGTATTCCTCTAGCTTTCTCCCATTGTTTTTATGTGTATTGGGAATCTTTGGATGGAGAAAAGACCCTAGTACTAGCTTGTCCCTAAAGAATAGAAAATCTTAAATGAAGAATAAATGGGGGAACAAAACAACGAAAATGCAGAGGGAGTGAAAAAAACATTGAAAATGTGGTAACACAACTCTGCTGTTGTAGGGCCCTTCATTGAGGGAATATCAACAATTTGTTGTCATAAAGCTTTGAAAATAACACATTAAAAAAGACTTGAACTTCCCCTAAATTCCAAGGATGCTTATTGGCACAAATAACATTTCTCGAGTCCCAAGGTGGTCAGGGAAATCCTGGTAGATTAAAAACTGTGAACAAGTGCTTCGGAATGGAGAGAGCCAATTGGGGCCCGATAGGAATCCAGATCTACCCAGAAGGTGTAGCCATTAAGAATACCAGCTGCTTTCCTGGGCATGAAAAAATCACCAAGAGAGATGAGACCAGAACCTGAGAAGCACAAAATGTCTGTGGAAAGGAAACCCTCCCAGTAGGAAAGGCTATCAGAACGATGACTTTCCAAGAAGGTGATTCAGCCATCCTCCCAGGAGGCATCCGAACCCAGCCTGTGCAGGATGACAGGAAGTGCATCCTGGGGAGCAGCCTGCCCTTCCATCCTCTCTGAGTGCCTGGCTGCACTGGCGAGCAGCTTCCTGTCCTCATCCTCTGTGATCTCACCAACAGTTTCTTGGGGGCTTCCTGACCCCTGCTGGAACTTGACATGCTGCCAGTGGGTGACTAAATTAACAGAAAAGAGAAAAGAGAATAGGCTCCCAAATCAGATTCCTGAGCAAGCGCCCAGAATGCTACAGAGGACCCCGTGTCCTCAGCACTCACTGTTGATTCCAAAAGTAGATTTGTTCTGCAGGTACCTGCATTGATGGCTCTGGGCCTACTGTCCAATAGTCAGAGTTTTAAGTAAATAACTTTCTAAACTTTATTTCATGATGTCTTAGTCACCTGGCAAGGCTATTCTCTGTGGAGGTTGAGTCAAAGAGAAGTGGCAAACACAATAACCATTTCTTCAGGCAGTTTCTTTCAAGCAAAGAGCAAAAGAACCTTCAGAAATTATATGATTTCACAGAGACCAAATGGCATGGCATAGAACTGAAAATGGGCATTGAAGAAATCAAAAGGGAAATCAAAACCCTGAAGCAAATGGAAAGGGAAAGACAACATACCAAAACTGGTAGGTTACAACACGGATGAACTGGAAAGCACTGGGCCACAGCTCGACGCAGACATGGGAAATACCAGGCACAGTCACTTCGTATTTCTTTTCCTCTTGATTGATATTCTTGGAAGTCTATTTAGACACTCTCTGGAACAAGACAGAATGTAAGAAAATCATGAAAAATGACGTAAAGAAAGCCTTGTCTGCAAACTATAAACAAGGGTAGTTCAGAGGAGTAGACATCCTAGCTTCAAGTAAGTTCAATACTTAGCCAGAAATTCTCCCCCAAAAGAAGGACCAATGAACCCAAACTAAGTCAAATTAGTTGCAGCATGTAAATGAAAGGCGGGATAAGCAATCTGAAATTTAGCTCCAAATTGTGTTTGCAGTCTTATTTTTAACCAGTGTGTGCATTTCCACCAGATTGTTCCAAAGTTATCTTAGATAATCAAACTTCCTTTAGCTTTATTGTCTTCTACATGAGAAGACAGCACACTCATGTGAAATGGAGGTTAACAGGCCACCTAAAAGCACGGCGGTGTGCCCAACCAACCAGGCCTGCCGCAGGCTGCCGCGGTCATCTACACTCAGGATGTCCCGTGTCCCCAGCGGTCTTTATGCTGTGAGAGTGTGCTTCCTTTCAGGCCTGACCACCTTCAAGGGCAGCTGACGCTGACTTCTGGGACAGGGTCCTGAATTCACCAGAGACCCGCAAGACTGCACACTAACTTGGGCCATGAGCGTGGTCTGCTCAAGCCCTCTACACGCTGCAGTGTGTGTTAGCAGGAGCACACGTGAACACGACACACTCCTTCAGCATCGCTCCGTGGCTGGCCCTTCTGCCCTTGCAACTGTGCTAGCACCACATCACCACTCTACAGCAGACATGTTGCAGTCTCCAGGTATAAATGTCCGAGAGGAACACAGTGTAGCTGTATGTGAGCGTAGTCAGGGGTCTAACACCCTGCACCTTCTTCTCGGTCCCCAGTCTCTTAGTGCCCAGAGACCTGCGTGCAGGTCAGCCCGTCACTGTGGGAAATGCATTGAGCTGTTCTGTAAATTGGATACTACATTCATTAACGTTAGTGGTTGTTTTGAGATGTAAATATCTGGTACTGCCCTTGGATGAGTACCACTAACAATCAACACGTCTTCTCTTTCAGGTACTCCACAATTTCTGTATTCCAGACTTAATCATATCTCTCAGATTCACATGCACACAAAAGTCTTTCCACAATATTTTGTCTTCTTCCAATAGGCCATGACTTGCTATGGCTGGGGCCAACATCCTTATTGACCTTAATATAATAGAGTTCTGACCCAATCAATATTGAAATCATTTTCTCACAAAGAGTCAGTTCTAGAAGACTCTATGCTTATTTACAACTTCATTATACAAATTTATCTCATATAATTACTTATAGAAAGAGTACAGAATAATAGCTTTAATACAGACATCTGTGATTAACACCTGTGTTACAAGGTGTTCTTGTGAAGGTACCACTTCTTTTTTGAGAGACTTACGCTTGTACAAAGGTAAACTTGACAGAGTAGAAAATAATGCTTATAAAATCAGAAGCAACTGGGATTAATCTTGTTTCTTTCCATTGGAACACGTCAGGCCACTTAAGCTACTTGTTTGTAATGGCCATAGCTCTTAGATGGGGAATAAAACCCTCTTCCCAGTGTAGTGGTAAGAAGGGCATATGTACATACCACGCACACATGCACATACATGTGCAAGGGGTGATACATACAGCCACAAAGTAAATGCTAACTCTTATCATTAGCAATCATGCATGCTTCAAGGGTATTTCACCAACGTATTAACATGAACACATTATAAGTGCACTTACCCTGCTAATGTAAATTGCAAACATTTGCCTTCACCAAAATCTGTCTTTACAATGAATGTCAGTCTGAAAGATAATTATTTCTTAAGCAAATGGATATTTAAATCAGAATATATCTTCTTCCTGACTTCTCCCATCAGGAGAGAGTGCTCCATCTGGTCTCAATTTTTCTGTAAAAAATAAAAAAAAAATAATCAGAATATAGATTTCTATAATAAGCCTTTAGACATTGTGTGTATGCACTGCAAATTGAAAACATTTGTAAAAAACATACTCACTAGAATTTCCAGTTGAGTTGTATATTGTTTATTTGCTAAGAAATGTTTTAAAATGTTCTGTAAGGTCGGTGAAATATAGACATTTTAAGTTATTAAACAAAATATCAGTCCCAAACTAACTGTACTTAATGTTGTGATGCATTACTACTCCATTTCTGTCAGTAGATTTCTCTAGTGACACATTTTCAAAGCAGCCCGAGTAAGTCTGATGGGTTATTTATGCCCTCATGGACTGAGTCACGTGTCAGAGCGTTCTCGCACTCAATTCTTGGGAAAATCGAATAAGAAGCTGAGGCCGCCGGGGCATGATCCAGGGAGAAGCCGGGTGCTGCCGCTCAGCGCCCTCCAAGGGAAAAGCAGAGATCTTCTGCGCGAGCGGGGGCGGCGACCCCAGGAGCAGCACGTGGCACGTTCTGAGTGTGGTTCCTTCAACGCATTTTAATAATAGACAAGAGCAGGGGGCGAGTGTGTGGGAAATTCTTCCCATGTGTTTTGACTGTGGAACAAAAGCAACGGCATTTGGCAGATTCACTGGCGTGGTGCAGTCCTGCTGCCTCAGATCCCAGCTTTTTAAGAAAGGTCATCCTGGGAGGTGGAACGCGTGGCTGTGGTTATACTCCTCAGACGGAGGTGTGAGTTCACAATGAGACTCACCCAGGACTTCTGTGAGATCTTTTCTTTGCTGCTAGATCCAACATGGAGGTGATGTTGTTTACACTTTTGACCTTGAGAGAATTGCACGAGCTGACATTATGGTGGACTTTGAATGCAGCAAAGAATGATTAGAACATTAAGGAAGTGATGTGCTTAGAAAATGACTGAGAAACAGGCAAGCAGCTCCAACCTCCACCAGGACAGTGCTTCGTCTCACAAGCACACATTCCTGCTAGACCGATTTTTGTACAATAAAAACATGACTCTGAGACCTAATCCATCTTGCTGGATCCAGCACTGTGCAAATTCTAGCCCTTCCCCCAAGTCAAAATCAACATTTCAAATCGATCCATGACATTAAGGCAGCTAGGACAAGGCAACCAGAGACACTCATGAATGAGGACTTCTAGAACTGCTTCAGAGGTGACAAGAACGATGGGCTAAGTGTGAAGTGAGAGGACGTGAGTGACCCAAAGGCAATTCATGACAGCGAATTCCTGTGACCTCTTAAAATTTAAACATTAACCATGCTTTTTTATCACAGTGCAATTCCAATGGTCTTAGAATTGTTAAGAACAACTACCTCGTTCTTAACAAGGTTACCTTGTAATAGGTGTAGCATGAACTAAAAATGTGTTTGCTATACTTCGCTAACATAGTCTGCTTCACAGCCTGTCGCCACACTCTGCTGCACTCTGATGACTTGTGCTGGGGGTCCCCTGGGTGGGCTGGAGTTCACGACCTCTGCTCAGGCTCAACCCAAAAGCATGACCTGCCTTTCTCTGTGTTTGCAGAAGAAACTTAAATATCTCTTGTGAAGTAAGATTGGAAAAGTACACAGCACCTATTTAATTAACAATTAATCCTTTATGCTTAGTTTTGACTTTTGCCCTCCCCCTGGAAATGCACTGGAAGTAAATTTTCAACAAAAGAAAAAAGATGCTCTTGTAAAATCTTGGATTTGATTGTTAATTTTGAAAGTGTTCACATTTGAGACTGGATCATTTTTAAATATCCCTTTATCTTTGGTTTTGCAAAATTAAAATCAGTATAAAAATAGCAGTATGACTGCAGCACAAATTTATATAGAAAAATAAACAGAAAATGTGTATGTGAAACTATTTTAAAGTACAGCCGGTGCACCAGTGGAAATTATGATTATTTTATCAGGAGAGAGTTTAGTTAATCCCATTTTTATGAGTTGTGGTGTTCTTGAAATAGATTATTTTAGAAATCCTACTTCATTATTTACCTAACTTTGGTGATGACTTTAAGCATAAAAGGAAGCAATGTTTATGGCTGCATACTTCATAGATTAACAGTTCTAGAAAGAACTTCAGCTTTCTCTTTTATTAGGTCAATCAAAGGGGATCTTTCTACTTGGGAATGTGCTGGTCTGCATTCAAAAACTCCCAGAACTCGCTAAGTTAAGATGGGGACTCCCGATCACTTTGGTCAGGCTGGGGCTATTCCTGGTCCTCCACAGCCGACTGATAGCAAGCGCGGCCGGAGTCCGGAGGCCGAGACTCGAGGCTCCAGGAGGAAGCGGGGACGTCCCGCATTCTCTTCCTCTCTTCCCCCTGTAGAGTCCCAGGGCGTACGCTGGCGTCCAGCGCAGCATGCGGGTCTCTCCAGCGTGACACCCACCTGCTCGGATTCACTTGCGTGTCTCCTCACGACGTCATAGTCTCTTCCCTGAAACCGCAGTGCTGGATCCTGACACCGCGAGGGCAGCAACTGTTGTGTTGCTTGAGCGACGCTCTTCACTCGAGGGTGAAATCGAGTCTCCCCCAGTTACAGGACATTGCCTTGCCCGTATTTATTTCGCATATTTCCCACTTATTTGTATATTCCTGCCTAGTATAATAAGTGTGCTTCCCCCGTGACGTGCAAGCGAGGCTCTGCGGTGGTCTGTCTAGTACCGACTTAAAAGCGGAGCCGCGGGAAGCTGCGGGGCTGTGGCCCTCGCGCCAGCGCTGCCCCCCTCGCCCTGCTTCTGCATGCTTCCCGCAGTCAGCCTGAGGAGTCTGAGGACAGCAGCTCTCTAGGCGTCCTGAGCAGACGACAGGCGGAGCCCGGACCTCGGGCAGCTGGAGTCGCACGCCGCATGCTTGCCTGGTCTTCCTCCACTCAGCCCACGCGTGGCAGAAGTCCCCCCCTCCCACGCACGGGCCACCTGCGGGCTCCGGCTCAGTCACACGCAGCTCGCGCTGCACCTCAGGACAGTCCTCCGCGCGACCGAGCAAAGGACTACGCTCCGAAAGCATTCTCTCATGCTTTAAGTAATAGAAATTAAAGCAGAGCATTTGTTAACCTGTGCAGCAGCACCAATGCCCTCTGGACATCCTATAATCTCCATAATTTGCTTTTTTAGTTTAAAGGGCATCTAATCTTTGGGGTGCAGACTTTTTGGATTGTTTGTTTCACTGACATATGTGATGGTGTTTAACAGGAGGCCCATTCCTTGCGGTGCAGGATTGCACAGGGGGGCTGTGGAGAGAGCATAATTCATTTTTGAATATAATGCTGCCTGCAGGCTACACCTCAGGTACATGAGACACGGCTGTATTTGTTTTCTATGAATTTGCATAAACAACTCCCATTGTTTGTAATACCTCTTTGTGTGTGATTCATTTATATCTAATTCATTATTTTCATCTTCGTACGTTTTTATATTCTCCTTTTGGAAGGTCTTCTCTGACCTTACAGTCTTGTTTAAAGTGTTATGTTAATATTACTGTATTTATATACATTTGATAAAGTTTTAATATAATATCTGATCCAGCAGAATATAAATTTCATAAAGGCAGGGACCAGGTCCACACTGTGTGAAGCTGGAATAAGAAATAGTTCATGCATTTAAAAATTAGCTTGGGGCCTGGGAGATGGCTCAGTGGAATAAGCGCTTCCTTGTCAAGCGCAAGGGCCTGAGTTCAATCCCTGGTTTCACCAAAAAAATAAATAAAAATAAAAATAAAAATAGCTATATTAGGGAAAGAATGAAGGAAAGAAGCAAGGAAGGCAGGGAGAAAGGGAGAGAGGGAGGGAGCGAGGGAGGGAAGAAAGGAGGGAGGAAGGGAGGGAGGGAGGGAGGGAGTAAGGGAGGGGAAAGCTACCCAACCATGAAAAGGAATCATTGCAAGATCTGATTGTTTAAGTTCAAAAACTTCCACTTGCAATAACCATGTAACTCAAGAAAACATATTTCTGGGAGGGAGTGTTTAAATGACTGCGATTAATTTTCTCAAGTCTCCTCTTCATTCTGTGTGGGTAGTTATCCTAGGAAAGCAATGACACTGTCCTTATTTTTAATTTTATTTTTCAACTTTCTTCCGTGTCCAAATACATCAAAGCTTGAAAAGTTTGTAAATTTAGAAATAAGCAGCTGCTTCCAAGATTCCTCTCTAGCCTTTCGGGACGCGAGCCCAGGGTCCTTCAGCGCTTGCCAGGTGGGAGTCGATGAGCCCACCTCCGGAGCCGCCAGCCTGCCCAAATTTCCCGGTCCTCTAGGTGGTGTTGGAAATGTCAGCTTCAGGCAGTTCCGCCAAGTTAGAAAATCACTGCTGACGGCTCCACAGGCAGGTAGGGACAGGTGTCTTCATCCGCCTTCTGGCAGGTTCTCTTCCATCAGAAGTCTTGTCAAAAAGGAAAAAGAAAAACAAGAAAGGAGAAAGAACAGTAAAGTTTCTTTGGACAGAGATTTTAAATTTCCAGCGCATCTCAAGCCAAATCTGTGACCTCGTGGACCCTCCTGCTCACGGAGACCCTGCCTGTACCTCCTCCCAGGACCAGGCCGCCTGCTGCTCCTCCGCCCCTCTCTGGTCTTCCTCTCTGCCTGGGCTGCTTGCAGGAGGCCCTGACTCTGAGGCTGGTTCTCTTCCTACTTGTGCTCCCCGAAGGCAACGCCCACACTTGCCCTCTCGCAGCCCACCACGGACTCCGTTACACTCGGGCCCGCGTCTCGGGCTTCAGCGTGCCGGTTCCCCCTGGCTCAGCGTGGTCATCCCGAGGCCGTCGTACACCAAGCAGAGCCTCCTCCCCTCTCCTGCTTTGCAGGATCTCAACGGATTGAAATTCAGGATTCCCACTCTGAGGACAGAGGGCACGGGGTCTCCTGCACCCCTTCCCCTTTCTGTTGCTTCCTCAGAGGGGCGTCTTGCTTCCTCCGCCTTGCTTCCTCTCACCACTGCTCGGCCTCATGCGCTAGCCCTCTGGCCTGAGCCAGCTGCCGCCCCAGCAGGGAACCCTGCAATGGTCCCCAGCTCAGAAATTCGGTCCCCGGACGAATCTTCAGACAACAGCCAAGTGCTCTTTGTATAATGCAACGCAGACCGTGTCACCTTTACGTCCAGATGCCGTGGTGGCTCCATTCCGCAGTTACAGCAAAGGCTCATGCTCTCTGCGGTGCAGAGTGACCTCTCCAGTCCTCCCCGACTCCATCGCCTCCCAGGCCTTACACTCTGCCCCTGGGGACACGGGCTTGCGTGCTGCTGTGTGGATGCCAAGGCGCCCAGGGTCTCCTCTCCCTGCCGTTCGCAGCTTCCCACACACCAGCAAGCATAACGCTCTTCCTGCCTCTGCAGGCTGGGCAAAGGCCCCTTCCTAGGTCCCTCCCTCGCAGCTGCAGTCCAGGGGCGCTTCCACTCCCCAACTCGGGACCTTGTGCTTGCCAGGCAAGCGCTTATTCCCCTGAGCTGTCTCCCCGGCCAACTCCTCCTGATCTTAATTATTCTCGCTTTCAATTCTTCTTTCACCTGCACATTTTGTGTAACTGATGCCTTTATTGTGCGTATTACGCGCTGTGTGACTCTCCCACTAGCATTACAAACCACACGGTGCCTTATTTAAAATAGCTAGAGCAGTTTCTGGAGTAGAAGGAATTTAATAAATATTTATTGAATGAGTGACACTTGCTGGCTAAAACTGGAGATGGGTCAAGTTTTCTTGCTACCTGCCAATTCCTCAGGATGCTGGACGTCTGAAGCAATTCAGGGGACCAGAAAAGGAGCAAGTTATAAATCATAGGGTGGGACAGGGAGCTTGTGACTGTGGGCTGCAATAAGAGTATCTACCCTAACACTAAGACAGTCTCTCTAAAATGTAAGGAAGATCTGACTCCTTTTCCAGTTCTGACACCCAGAATAGAGCACTTGGTGACTACTGTGTGCTGTCTTCACAGTGACGAGTCCTCAGACATCAGCTGGGTTTCAGGGGTCCAGTTCAATTCTGATGCTAGTTTTCAAGACTCACTCACACAAAACAGCCTCTCCTCTCAGTTACCAATGGTTTTTTTTTTTGTTTTATTTTGTTTTGTTTTGGATTTTTTTTGTTTGTTTTTTGTTTTTTTTACCCTGTTTCTCACCAAACAGCTCTATGTTAAAGATTCTTATAACCTAATCTTCAGGATCAGTTGTGCTGGAATTGCTCACAGAACAAAAGCAATCATTCTGTTTTAACCTGTTTATTATAAAGCAATACAACGAACACCTAGAAGAATGTTAAAATAGGCAAGATGGAGAAGCTGGAGGAAGTCCTATGCTGTCTTGGGGTGCTGGCTCCTATTATTTTTATGTTTTTTACAACATATGAAGCTGCTCTCCGACTCCCATTCTTTTACTGCTTCATGGAAGTTTTGTTGCATATGCGTAATTGACTAAATAATTGGTATTGGAGATCAGCTCAAGCCCGAGCCCCTTTCCTGTCCCCAGAATCTGGGAGCACGGCCGCTGCGGCCAGCCTTCTCAGGGCAGGGCTGTTCCTCCTGGCGCTGCCTCCACACGGATCGTGCTGTGATCACACAAAAAGACACTGACCGCTTTGGGCCTAATGAGAGCATTTGGGGACTGTGTGCAGGAAAAAGAGGACAACCAAAACCATGCGGCTCGTTATTGGGCACAATATCACAGCTGGGTGGAGAGGGCTTCGTGAATGAAAGAAAGAAGGCTGCCAGGAAGGCAACCCGTGCTACAACCAAGCTCCTCAGGAGGATACTTTTAAGGTCTTCTCTGTACCAACAGTAACAAAATAAGGAAAACAGAATCACAGAGAGTAGGGAAGTTCAAGCCTTCCCTCGGAAGCAAATTAGTAAAGATGAACACAAGCAATGCGAAGCAGCATAGATACAGGCCCAGATGTGCTTGAGGGTGGAATCCCAAAAGTCCCTTCTGCAGGAGCTGCTCGCTGTAAAGGGCCTCAGAAGGGCAGTCAGTGGCAGGCCAGCAACGAGTGACCAGAAATAAACGGGACCAGACACTGGGAGCCTCGACCTGGAGCTTGGCTTGGGAGCCTTTTCCTCCATGCTGTGCATTTCATTTCTCTTGCTTAATGAAATTTCAGCATGGAGAATGAAGCACTTTTCCTTCTTCTTTGCTGGGTCTTTGGGAAAAGCCCTACCCTGCTTCCTGTGCTTCTGAAAGTGAGGAAGAGAGGAGGTGTGAGGGTGGAGGTCAGAAAGACGGAGAGCTGCTTCTCCATGGACAGCCTCAGAGGAAAGCCCGTCTCTCAGCCCTCCCACCAGAGCCCTTTGTCATAATAACAAACGAGAGCAAAATTCCTAAATTGTACCTGGCACAGGTGCTTCAAGACTTACATTTAAAAAGCATCAAGCTAAACGTTATAATGAGTTGAGTAGCATGTTAAGTTATGAACATGTTTTGTCCTTATAAATAGATATTTTCTCCCACTGAGATATGAGTATAATGCATTGTGGTCCAAATATAGAATATAATTGAACAATTTGCTTCAAATTCTAAAGAAAAATATTTAAGTATATCCAATACACTTCCACCAAGGAACAACAACCACAAACAACCACAAAACTGCACAGTAGTAGGACAAACACCAAGCCCATAGCATTTCAAGTCTCATAGGAAGGGAGGGGCTACTAAGTAAATTGCACTCTGATCACTAATTATGTAACCGGAAAATACGACAGTGAGACACTGTAACTCAACACATGCCAATCTGAGACTTTCATAGGTCAATGAATAAAAGTAAATTGTAGAAATACTATGAAAAATATAGTATCTTTTCATTGTACTGAAAGGGCTTCCTAACAAATACACAAAATCTAGAAAGTCTGAAGAGTGAATTACCACCTTATCCTCATAAAAATGAGGACAAAATGAAATAGTGAAGAAAAGCGTCAACCAAATACTGGGTAAATATAGCATACATAAAGAGCTCTCCAAATATGTTTAAAAAGGAGAAGTAAAGGTAATATGTTTGATACATCTGAGAAGAAAATAAATAGTAGATTGCTAGAGTGTGGAAACGTATTGTCAATTTCAGAGTAGTGGGGGAAGATTTTTTGGAAGATATTCAATGATGCCCTCTCACTTGTCTTTGGATGCTGACTATAAATCCAAAATGCTGAAGAGCTCATTTCAATGTATTTACAAATAAGAAAGGTGTGTATGTGTGTGTGTGTGTGTGTATATATATATA
>NDGN011266694.1:0-13129 GCA_002564285.1 Tympanoctomys barrerae | reverse complement strand
ATGAAAAGCATTAAAAGATTTGTGTTTACATCAAACTGGCACAGAACTGCATACAATCTGGATTTGTACGTAGTTATTTTGAGAGATGCATTTAAACTATAATTTTTTTAAACAAAACTGACTCACCTCTTTTTCCCTATTGTGTTTCAAGTTCTTCACTATTGTAGCTCATCTCCCACCTTTCTCACAGATGTCATGCTATACTTTCAAACACTATGCCAGAAACATCAAAGAAACCTGACTCTAGAGTTGCACACATCTGTTTCAAATGCCTGTCCCACCAGCACTTGTTAGCTGAGTGACCACAGACCTTTGCCTGCCTCAACACAATTTCCCCAATTTCCCAGATGGGAAGACTGAAACTTACAGAGATTAAACAGCTGGCATGACATCAGCATTAAACAGGTTAAGCCATATAAAATGTTCAAAACAAAGCCCTGGCATAAAACATTCATCAATATTTTCAGGATGAAAAGCTAGACTAAAACTATAATTATTAAGGGACACAAGAAAACATGAAAGGAAGAAAAAATAGCAACGAACATCAGAGTGTGGCTCTAAATTCATATGCAGCCACAATGTTAAGCCTAAACATTAACCCTCAGTACACCAAGAAGGTGGGGAGAAGGATACAACACAGGTGTGGCACAATGCAGGCAGTAAGAACTCCATCCTCACCTTCCAACGTTAGAGATCAAACAATCAGGCCTAAAAATGATAAAATGGGTACAAAAGCAGTCTATTACTCAACAAGAAGAATGCTCTTTACTAAACATATGACGTGCAAGCAACTAAAAATGCTGGGGGTTTTTGTTGCTTGTTTTTTGTTTTTATATTTTAGGGAAGGGTCTACAGGGTGTTCAGGGTCTCACTAGTAGATCAGCCTTGTAGTGATCCACCTGCTTACAACCTCCCAAGTGCTGGGATTACAGGCACACACCGCCATGCCCAGTCTCAACTGCCTTCTCTGCACACCCCAGGGGTGGGGCCAGCACAGCAGGCCCAGGGATCAAACCCCTGGCCCCAGCACCTGCTTGCAGGCGCTTTAATTTGCTGAGCTATTCAGCCAGCCCAAAATGCTGTGTCTTAAAAGGAGGCTGGGGTTCCAGGATGTCTTAACAAATTTCATGTGTAGTTCTCTCTAAATTATGTTTACACAGAGCTCTCATAAAAATAAAACCCTAAAATCACAAAACAGCATTATAGAAGGGATAAAGGACAGTAACCCTACAGCATCCTAGCTCTCACCTAACATTACTCCCTAAGGCCCAGCTGCGTGTTGGTTAGAATTTAGTTAGACACTAGATATTCTAATAAAACAGCCTTCACCAGCTTCCTCCTCCACTCCGGTTCAGATATCCTCTGACTCCACACGAGCCCCAGAACCCAAGCTCAGCAGGGTGTGCCTAGAGGTCGGGGGCTCAGGATCCCCTCCTGACCATACCCATCCCTCGCTTCAGTCAGAAGTCAAGGGGTCCAGGTTCTGCAAAAGGCAGCGAGGGTCAAGCGCTCTTCCCTTCCAGGAAATATGAGGGTGCTGTTTCTTTGATAATTGCTTTTTTCCCTATTCCAGCTCTCTGATTCTGGTACTTCTGGGGTTGACAATCCCTTATCAGAAGGGACTGAGACCAGAACTGTTGCAGATTCTAGAATTTTTCTCATTTTTATAGAACTTATACATTGAGTAGCCCTTATCTGGAAAGGTCCAAAATCCAAAAAACAGACTGAATTTTCTGATTAGGGGTGCGCAACCTGTATTATGTTATCGGCCAGAAAACTAATTTATTCTTAATTCTTTGATCTTTTCTCTTTCTCTCATTTTTCTTTGCTTTGGGGTGATTTTCTGAAGTTTTACAGCCTTAATTCATTTATGAATTTCCAGAGCAGCCTACTCTCTTATTCTAAACTTTTTTGTTGCTAGCTACTGTTTGTCTATACCAGACTATTCTCCTTATTCCCACCCAATACCCTCCTGGCTGTCCTGATAGCACACGCCTGCAATCTCAGCATTCTCAGAGGATCACCAGAAGTTCAAAGCCAGCTGGGGCTGGAAGATGGGGATGCACACAGCACCCTTGGCCTCTCGAAGCTGGCTGGCCACAGCCCTTGCAGCCCGAAGTGTATGTGAGGCAGAGTTAACACAGCAGCCTTTACTTCATCTCCTCAGAAAAGCCTACTGACCAGGGTAGCCCTTGGCTGGCATCTGGAAACTCGCATTTTTAAGAGGTGTTCTCCCACCATTCCCTGAGCCAGTAAAAGGGAGCTGCTGAGCCAAAACTGTGCAGTGAGATTTACAGTAAACACCTGTTTTTCTTCTAGGAGCCTGGAATTTGGGCATGTGGTGGACAAAGGGTACTAGACAACAAACCCCAATAAAACACTTGGAAGACAGTACTTCACCTGTGCTGACACAACACAATGCTGGGAAAATTGTGACATGTGCAAGTCCAGTGAGAGCCTGGAAGTCAGACCTGGTTTCCCCACCTCATTTTGCTCTGTCTCCTCTCTCTGTACTAAACCACACTCCCAAGTATAACTGCACCAGAGTCTGTGAGTACCGCCAGCAAACCAATCACACTGGGCATAGTCTCACCCTCCCAACACATGTGATCACCAAAAATGTCTCTAGGCCTTGCTCCATGTTCCTGGAGGAACACAATGCTCCACTCTTTCAACTGGCACATGTGAACAAAAAAGACTACATAAAGCCTAAATGAAGGCGGGTGAAGAGTCAGAACAACAAAACACAACATATTCCTGCCAGGTGCTTAACAAGGAGGATGCTATTCTTAGGCAGGAAGGCAAAATCTGAATGGACTATGTGTGGGAGAGAAGGGCTGGGTGCTGTTGACACAAGGATGTCAGGAAGTATGCATCTTTCAAGGAAATACACCCTACACTTCACTTTGGGCTCCCTCTACCATAAGCCACTTCACTCCTCCAAGCCTTTCTATAGTTTGTTTCCTCAACCTACAACACTGCCCTCCCCATCTCTTCCCTCTTGGTTAGCTGCAAACCCTTTTTCAGACTTGAATTGAGATTCACTTCTGTGAACCTTCAGAGGTCACAGAAGACCCTCAAAGGTGCCCTTCCTATACCTGTGACCTCAACCACCAAAATTTATTATGTTACACGTACAGGAAGGTTGCTTCCTCTTTCAACTACAACCCCAGGAGGAAAAAAAAAATGTCCATGCCTCTTCTGCTCATGATTGAATGCCAAGTCACATGCCATTCACAAACACATCAATGATTACTAAATGAATGACAATTTTAGAAGCATTCCTTGTCATAGCATGATTTATAAATCCGTATGTCTAAAAGAAAATGTTTTTCAAGTTAGAAACAATGAAGTTCAAACTTCTAGGAACTATCAATGCGAACCCACCAAAAGTTTTTATAAAAAATAAACTCCCTTGTCCCCACGGCAGCCAAACACTAAACTGATCAAATTTAACCTAGTTACACAGGTTAAACAGTTTGAAACTGTCATCTGGATTTACAAGAGTACAGTTATTTTGTTCTGCACTGAAGTAGAGCAAAATGGGCCCTCCATCAAAATAAAATGACTTACTTCAGCTAACTAGTTTGACTTAAAACCATGCAATGTAAGACTTGCTGAATTTATGTAACATCACCATAGCTTTTTTTTTTTTTTTTTAATTTATGTATTTGGTACAGGGCCTCACTACACAACTAGGACTCATAGTGATCCCACAGCACTGGGATTACAGGTGTGCATGACCACACCTGGACCACACCCAGACTTGGTCACAGGCTCAGCTCGCCCGGGGCTGGTAGGGCATGAGGCACCAGGGATTGAACCCAGGTTCCTGCACTTAGTCTGCTGAGTTATCTCAACAACCTTACCTTGTTTTGGTTTATATGATTACCAAAGTTCTGCAACACATACACATTGAAGTGCAGATGAGTGACAAGCCACTATAATCAGAGAGCTAAGGTGATTTATGAGACCATGAAGGGGTGAATGAAACGTGCTCAGGCTATCCACTTCTCCATAAATCAATGATCTCAGCAAAGACAATGTTAAAATGTTTACCTGCATCTCTGTGTCTCAACTACTGCATTTCTTTAACTAAGAAAATAAGGGGGGAATAGGAAATCAAAGAAAAATTTTCAGTGCAATTAAAAGTTGGTGAAATTCAGCACACAGCCTTGTTAACTTAATGTTAACAGTTAGAATGAAGTCACAGCACGCACTCACTTCTATAGTGAAACTCCTGTATATTGTTTCCAAGGCAGTAACTTTCAGCGTGTGAAGCTGCTGAGCAGGACATCTTCTCTCTACATGTAACCACTTTAGTTTCTCTCATGCAAAAATTTAATCCAAGTACAACACTGTACTGCACTTGCTGTGGTAATAAACAGTAAACGCAGAAATGCCATTCCTAAAGATGACTAATTATCCATCTACCAAGTGAGCAATGCAATTGTTTTTCCTCAATTCTCACTTTCCAATCTTGATTCCCTTCATAGCACACCCCTGTCCAACTCTCTTTCTCCTTTTCTCACCATTCCAATCTCAGTTTCATCAAAGGATACTCATCAGCCAGCTGGTCTTACTCCACTGACTCCAGCTGTTTTCAAAGCTGCTTTTAAGTAACAGAACATGCTCCCTGATCTTCCCATCCCCACACTCTCCCATAAAATTCTTAGGATAAACTCAGTGCTTATGCAAACTGGCCTCCTCTACATCTTTGCAAGTATTTGAGGAGACTGCAGAGGCTTGTGCTCCACAAAAAAGGTAAAACTGGCTGAAAACTCCCAGTCATGGAGCCAAGTCAGCCCTACACGCACCCCCATCCTCCCATCTTAGCCAGCTTGTTCACCTTCTTCCATCACAGTTTTCAAGGTGAATCAAGATTTAAATCTCTGAACCTTCCACTTTTCCTGATACCATTTCCTTCTGTCAGTTTCCCACATGCAGAATCTTTTTCTTCTTTATTCTCTACCCAGGAAATGTCAATTAATTAAGGCTTTTATTATCACTAGTGTCAGTAAAATAACTTACTTAGATGTTCCTTCCCAATTCACACTGCACTATACCACCTACTTATACAATTAACACAGCTCCGCAAAAACTCCACCACTCCTTAACCTAGGCAAAAACAGGCACAAAACTTCATAGTCAGTACCATCTGGGGTTCTCTACCATTAGCCAGAAACCTTTTCTCTCTCAGCCTCATCAGAAAACTAAAGAACCATCCCAGAGAGACTGTTGCCAGCTGACCACCTTTTCCCCAGAAAAGGCACTGCAAAAGGCACTGCAATTCCAGGCAACAAGAACTGAAACGCAATGGTGCATCCTGATCCAAAGGTCCGCAAATGAAGGCCCTCTGGACAGCCATATTCATTATTGGACATATTTGCTCTCGCACCTCAAGGTCAGAGCTGAGCAAGTAAACAAGTTCTCAAAGCCTGGCATTTTATGAATTTGCTGCTTTCAGAAGTTTAGCAATTGCTAGGTGCAGAGAATTAACAAGATTACTTTTATCTCTGTTCTGAGAACCAACAGTGGGAATGCGGCGCAGAGTGAGGGACAGAGACTCCTCCGGAAGTTTGTACAATAATCTCAAACCAAAGCGTTTCACAAGGTGGAAGTGGTGAAGAAGCTGAAAGGAAGGAGGATAAGAAACGTACATCCAGGACAACCTGCTGAGGACTTCATGTTGTGAGAGGAAACAGGCGCACCAAAGATGGCAGCTAGTTTCTGGCCTAAACCTGAAGAACACAGTGGCTACTTTCAGGATGAAGACCACCATGCGTAGACACATTTGCCAGATCAGATCCACTGCTGAAAAGCAGTTACACCAAGAGTTCTGTGCAAACATCTCCAATAATTCAGCCTCATTCACAAAAGCTCCAACCCTTACAGTAGCCAACCCGCATCTCACCCCTCTGCGCTCATCAGCTCTAGAACACTCAATCCATTGCAGCCTAATCAGCCTTCTTGTTCTGCTTCAGTACACCAGGAGGCTCCTGCTTCAGGCCCACATACTTGAGGCTTCCTCTGGGATTCTCCTCAATATTAAGACACCCATCTCTCACCCCACTGCTCAGATATAACTTTCCCAAGACTCTAAATTTCAACAGCTCCTTACCTCCTCCTTCTCTTTCTCCTCCTCCTTCTTCCCTTCTCAGCTCTTATCACCAATGCACATATTACCTTCTGACATAACTAATGAGTTTTGTCTTACTACTTCTTATAATAGAAAGCCCCAAGAGCTCGAAAATGTCTTTTTCACACACTAGTAATTGTAGGGCCTAATTCATAGCAGGTGACCAATACATATTTTCGACTCAATGAACTGCCTCAAACTACAAACACAATGTATTAAAATTCTGGAAAATTCTACTTGGGATTCTGAGTTGGAGGAGGGGCACGTTATACACCCCATAGCTACACCCCATAGCCAACTAACTCAGTTTTCTTTCTACCTGCACCAGCAGCACATTTTCACCCTCTCCTGGTCCCAAAACTTAAAATGCATGAAATCAGTTCATATGCATTGTACTTAAAAGAAAAACCAAGTTTCTTACAACTGCCTATCACGTCTGCATTCCTTTCTGGTCTCATCTCCAACTATCTCTGCACCATGCTCCCACCAACGAGTGTCCTGCCTACCAGAGACTCCTTGCTCAACACCGGCTCCTTTCCACCTGTTAACCTCCTCGCTATTTTCTCTTTTGCTGTACTCTCTTTCAGTCATCCCCAAAATACCTCCATCTGATCACCCAGCAAAAGATCGCTGCCTTAACATTCTTCTCTACTTCCTTCCCAGCACGTAAAGGCTTGTCGAGTCTCTCTCAAACCTAGGCATCTTACTTGTGAGAGTAGATCGCACCGACCTAGTTCACCGCAATATCCAGAATGCCTAGAACTCTCACCACGTAGCGGAGGACTAAAGACACTGACAGTACGATATCAACTGAGACTGTAATTATCAGGTAACTAGGAGGGTCGCTGGAAATGAATACGGAGGACTATTTTCACGACTCCCATAAGACCCAGAGCCAGACTGTAGCAATTCCGAACAAGAAAAAATAGTCCACGCAGATGTCTGAAACTTCCCAGTCTCTGCACGCCATTAACAGATTAATCAAACTGACAGGAAATTTGACTTGATGAATTGCCTGACTTTCTTCAAAAATTAAGCTCGGGGCGGAACATCTGATATGAACCGAAATGCATTCCGCAAACCTTGAGGAAAAAATGACACAGACAACCCACGTGTCACAGAGGATCACGCCTCCCAGTAACAAGCACCGTACTCAGGATGGGCCAACGACCAAAATCCCCCGAGAGGTCACCTCACTCAACATTTCAATTGTCACTCAACAACCCCAAAAATCAACATGGGAAGCCTGAAGCGGGAGGCGGAGGGCGCCTCGCCCGCTCTACCAACTCTTAAGTTTCGAGCCGAAACAGAACCAACAGAGGATCCCCAAACAACCTCGGAGAAAGGGCAGGAGGTGGCCGGGCCCCACGGTCCCGAGGGGGAGGCGTCGCACCTGCTGCAGCGAGGCGCAGCCCTGGCATCGCGCGAGGTCCGCCGCCGTCCCGGGCGCCGCCGAGTGGGTCTCGCCCGGCATCATGGTCTCGCCGGGCCCGCTGGACACGCACACCTCAGGGGCCCGCGGCCTCGGCCCTGCCCTGCCTCTGCTGGTGCTGCCGGGGCCGCCGCCTGCCAGGCCGCTTCCCGCCGGATCCGGGCGGGTCCATCCGTGCACAGAGGCGCCCGTGGAGCGGACGAAAGGCTCTCGGGACCAGAGCCGCCTCAGGCACTGGAAAGAAACGCTACCCGGCGCGGCCCCGAGCGCGACGCAGTCTATCCAGGACCCCGCCCCACCCAGGCCCGCCCCGCCCCTCGCCGCGGGGAGGGTCTGCCCTAGATACTGCCTGAAGAAAAATGAGGAGCGGAGCCACGCGAAGAAGCTGGAAAGATGCCGCAAAGTAAAATACAAAGAGCACAAAATCGTAAGAAAGGCACTCCTTGCACTTTCAGAGCTAGGTCCTTTATTGCTAACTCATTGTGCGACAGGCCTCCTATAGACACCTAAATCTTTAACCATGGAGGCGGAGCCAGCCAGTGACGTAACACCACCGCCTGCTGGTGTGGTAGGACCCGCGTCCCTGCTGGGAAAGTGCGCGATTTACACCTTTGAGATCCCCGGCGTATCCGGCCGGCCGGGGTCTGGCCGTGGGAGTGACAGCCCAGGCCTCGGGACTCCTCAGGCCGTCCTCCGTGCACCTTCGCGCCTCCCCTGGCCGCTTGCCTTCGCCCAGCGGCAGGTTCCCAGCCCCACGCTGGGTGCCGCTCCTGTTCCCGCACCCTCCCGTCCCCGGCCAGCACGGTCCGGGCCAACCCGCGGCCACCTCGGCCAGGCCTGTGGGTCATTACCCAGCCCTGATCGTGCGTACTGGGGGAGGCGTCACCCAGGTCGCGATGACTGAGTACACCCAGAGTCGATCCTCTTGCTGAACAGAGGCTTTTCACCTCGGCAGTCGCAGTATCCACCGCCAGCACCCGATGGAACGGTGACGCGAGTGCGAGAGCACCTAACGGGCTTCTGCGAAGGCCACGAGGCACAAGATGTAATATAGCTGGGTGCGGGCAGGTGGAGGGCGGAAAGGACCACCCCTGGAGAACAAAGGAAAGCCGGGCCTTTCATGGGTCTTGGAAAAGGGGGAGGCGGCCGCGTGAGAACAGGCCAGGTATCCAGCAAGGGCCCGGCCAACCATCCTCGTGTGAGGTCTGCACGGACACGGGGGCCAGAGTTCTCAGAGCATCTGGTAGGACGGACGGATGTGTGGATGTTACGTCCTGGCGCTGGGACGATCCCGACTCCCCCTTATCTTTTTATGACTCCTGGTCCTGTGTTTGCGGAGGGCAACATTTGTGCTGCAGCTGCGGTTTTGCTGAGAGCAGTGTCGCTGCTGGATAATGGGTTGGATGCTGGGAAAGTCATGCCCCAACCGACACCGCAATCCTTTTTTTGTTGTTCTTGTTTTTTTCTGTTGTATTTTAGGGAAGGGCCTAGGCGGTGTTCAGGGTCTCACTACTAGACCGGACTCGTAATGATCCACCTGCTCACAGCCTCCCAACAGCTGGGATTACAGGCACACGCCGCAGAGCCCAGTTTCAATTGCTGTCTCAGCATGCACCCGGGGCGGGGCCAGCACGGCTGTCCTAGGGATCTGACCCCTCAGATCCTGGGCGCTTTAATCCGCTGAGCTGTTTGGCAGGCCCCCACAAACCTCTTAATCCCAATTTGTTGCCATTAGTATCTGCTCAGATGCCTCCTATGGCTTCCTGCATTTTGTTACAGTCCAAATTTCTTAGCATTCAACATGAGCATAGTATGTTCACGTGAAGTAAATAAAACCTTGGGGGAGGGTTTCCAAACAAAGCCGTCCGGATTTTTATTTGGATTGTCTTTAAATTTCCCACACCTGCCCTTGCTCACCCCGCCCCTTGCTGTGCAGTGAAGGGGCCAGATGATTTCCCGTCCTGGACATACAAACAAGACGGGTGTTCCAGCAGAGGCAGGGCAGGGACCCACCATGCAGAAGTCCCAACTGCTCTTGGGCACAGGTAAGCAGAAGACAAGAGCAGGGTTTAGGAGGATGCGACATGGACCACAAGCATCCGGGAGACCCATTAGAGGACACCCGCGTAGACTCACAACTTTTCAGCTCTGCCCTTTGATCTGAGACAAGTTTATACAGTCATTTCCCTTTTATTTTAGGTTTTCCTAAGGAGTGCCTTGTCCCGAAATATGTTGGTGCAGGAGGCACCAGAGTTCTCTGCACTGTGTGCCCATGGGCACGATAAGCCACAACACACCATGGCGGGAACTTGGAGGCCTTCCTGCCTCAGTGGTGGGCTTCAGGCTTTCTTTTGCCCGGGACCCCTTTTTCCACCTCTATGTGTGGAAATCCTGACTGGCCTTCCAGAGACTTGAGTTTTACCCGTGAAGCCCCAGACCACACCCACTTTGCTTTTTTGCCCCTTAATGCAATTTTTCTGGTGCCACATTTTGACTTGGTGATAAGGATTTCTGTGCCTTATAGGTTAGTCTTAAGATTTAAATGCTGAGCATTGCTCACATGGTAGATAGTAAGTGCCAGACTGAGTCAGATTCAATGGAACTAATTCAAGCGGGAAAAGAAGCCCTTTAGAAAGAACATGACATTTCTTGGCACCTTTTTTCAAAGCCATTTCTCAAGACATTTAATCCCGACTTTATTTATTTATTTAGTACAGGTTCTTAGCAGCTTGGATTCATAGTGATCCCATTCTCAAGCCTCCCCAGAGCTCGGATCACAGTCATGTAATCCTATGGCCAGGCCTGGCCTCTGTGGCTGGCTCAGCACACCCAGGTCAGGCTGGTGCGGTCATGTAGTGCCAGGACCGAACCCTGGTCCCTGCGCTTGCCTATGCGGGCGCGTAGTCTGCTTGAGCTATCTCACCGGCCCCAGATTATCTAGGATTTAGAGGCCGGAAATTTAACTCAACTATGTGGCTTGGAGGTGGGGCATTCAGGAATTATGAAGATTAGGTAAGGTCACTGAGAGGGTGCCCCCAAGACTGGCTTTGGGAAAAGGAGAGAGGAAATGCAAATGTCCCTTGCTTTGTGGTCCCTTTTCTCAGGCTTCTGTCACAAAGCAGGGCATCACTAGATGTTCCTCAGCCTTGAATGTCCAGATCCATGACCCAAAATAAAACTATTTCATTTAAAATTACCCAGTCTGTGGAGCTGTGTTACTGGGAACAGAAAATAGACCCAAGAAAAAACTGGTTATTACTAATCAATAGTGTGGGAAAAATGGTAACAGGGTGAAAGATACTCCTATAAGTGAAACGGGGTGACTGTGACCAGGTCTCAGGACCTGAGCCTAAGGAGCTGTAGTAATCTCAGGTGGAAATGAAGATCCCAGGAGACATTCAAGCAACTGTCGTCCTTGTCCTGCTGCTGCAGACAGTGTGGGTGCCTGGCGTCCAAGCCCCAAGACTGAGGAAGGCAGACAGTAAGAAGTATTAGGCAGAGGAAATTTTGCAATAAAGCATTTGAGTCATAGCATGGGTCCTACGGGGCCCTTCAGTCAGATATATAATGAGACTCAAGAATAAAAACCTAAAAATTTAAAACACAGAACCCAACTTAGAAAATTGGCAGCCTAGCTAGGAAAAGCTGAGAAGGTGTATCCAGAACAACAGAAGAAAAAAGGGAACCTGAACAAGGGGGGAGGGGGCCTGAGGCTGCTCCGCCTGGCCCAGCGTGGACCCTTCCTGAACAGACTTACCCTGGCGTGCTGTCTTGGACTCACAGTCCAGGCCAACTCGGGATTCGTTTCCTCCTTTATGCTGTGTGGCTGTGGCCCAAGCAGGCAGGTACAGCTCATGCAGGCAACGGGTTGTGACAACTCCACAGAGCTGGTCCTGCAGGTAGGCAGGACACTAAGAGTATGGCTCAGGTAGCTCCCCCTGAGATTGCCAAGGGAAGCCTAGGAGGCCAGGCACAAGTTGACCGCCTGGTAAGAGCCCTGCCCCAGAGGAGCAGCATCCAGTGGAGCTGCCAGAAACATGCCAAACCCTCAGGGGAGGGCTCAGGCAGCCAGCGAAACGAACCTAAAGGAGTAACTAGCTGGAGCCAGCAACTCCAAGGGGCAGGCGGAGCCTGCCGTACCCCACTGCACCCCACTGCGCAGCGAGTTGGACACAGGCTCCAAGACGTGCTGTCCGTGCTGCTGCCTGTTGGCTCAACTTGTGCCAATGACTCCTCTCCCATGCAGAATAGAAATGCATCCTGGAAACATGTAACTTGCTTTTTGATTTTAGGAGAGCCTGCCTCTAAAAGAGTTGGTCCGGAATCTCAGAGGCAGGAAACTTTGGACTTTTGAATTAACATTTAAATAACTTTTTTTTTTTTAAAACAGTACTGGGGATGAATCTCAGGACCTTGAGCTTGGCAGGCAGGCGCTTTGGCCGCTGAGCTATCTTCCCGGCACTTTGAATGGCATTTGAATGGAATGATTCTATGTTAAGAAGACATGGGTTCCAGGAGGCCAGCGACAGAAAGCTCCAATTTGTGTGTGGTTTGTCTCCTCCAAAACATGCTGTCATCTGACTCCTCCTGGCAGACCACTGGCCAGAGGGTAGAAGCTGAATCTGCCTTTGGTGCTTGGAGCAAGGCCTTTCAGGCAGGGGTGACAGCAGAGGAGGTCCGCAGAGGGGCATACCTGACTGCACGCTTGCTCCTTGTCTCCTCACGTCGGTACCCTGCCCCTCAGCGCCCCGCCAGCCAGGGTCCACTGCCTGATCCAGCACCTGGGCCTTGGGCCAACAGAACCACAAGCCGAAATACACCACTCCTTTTAAGCACCCAGTTTGTAGTATTGTGTCACTGTGTGTTATCAGCATGAGAAACTAGCCTGAGATATGACAGAAGTAAAGGGTGGTAAGAGCATTGTTCTTGTCAAACTTCCAAGAAAGCCTCAGCTAAGAAAAACCTGAGCCCTGGGAAGAATGGTGGTGTACCCCGCCTGTGGTCTCAGGGAACCCTGCACCTGCCGAGTCCACAGTGGCTTGGAGGACCCCTCCGAGGTCTCCAGCCTCACTCCACCCTCACCACCACCAGATACCTGTACCGTGTAGCTAAAGCTTTGGAATTCCACCTCATTAAGAGGTTGCTGTTGGCTTAGTTAATAGCATATGCCTCTGCGGAGATGGCTGTTAGACTCCAGCTGAAAACCAAGGAAAGCTCAGAAGAAAGTAATTTCTTCTTAGCATGCCTGTGTTTTTCCTTATGAAAAGAGATACTACTTTTGATGCATGCATCCACCCATCAGACAGATGAATTATATTTTCACATTAAAAAAACCTTAGGGCTGGCCAGATAGCTCAGGGGATTAAAGTGCCTGCTTAGGCAGACACAGGGGTTGGAGGTTCGATCCCCAGCCTGTCGTGCCGGCCCTACCCATGACGCACGCTGAGATGGCACCTGTAATCCCAGCACTTGAGAAACTGAAAACAGGAGAATCACTACAATTCCAGTCTGTACAGTGAGACCCTGGAGACCCTGCACTAAATACAACAGCAACAACA
>NDGN011266688.1:0-10880 GCA_002564285.1 Tympanoctomys barrerae | reverse complement strand
GAGAGAGAGAGAGAGAGAGAGAGAGAGAGAGAGAATGGTTTGTAATATACTGCAGACAAGGTATCTAAAGGTATGCTTGACTTGCTGTACTTAGGTGTTCTAGTTTTTGATCTGTGACAATTCACTTTACAAGATCGTAAAAATACATCAATCTGATGAGGAAAAATTTCAAAGAGGGTGGAGGGAAGGGACAAAAAAAAGTGAAATGTGTCACACACATGTACCAATGTAATAATTCTATACAGCCAATACATACTAAAGTAAATAATAGTAATAAAACAAAATCCACAGCACAAAATTATGCCTCCAAATGTATACTTCTGAACAAGAAAGCCATCTCTGTATGGCTCACACCATTATGTTACCAGCTACTCTCCATCCACCTTTCTTTTGCCCCTGCCCACTCCGTCCCCCACCTCCACCCTGGGTCACCTCATCTCTGGCTTCCTGTCGGGCTCAGCCAAGGAGCAGCTGCAACAGGGAGTCAGATGGTGCATGAAAGTGGGCCGAGGAACTTCTTTCCTGCTTCCTCCTGCTTGTGGGCTCTGATGCCGGAGGCATCTCTGTATTCCCCAAGTTTAGTGTCCTCCTAGCGAGCTCCCCCATTACAACTCCAGTTCTCATAGGGCTCATGGAAGCGTCTATCTTCTCCTAGCTCTTTGACTGTTAGAGAGTTCAAGGCCTGAGAACACCTGGTTTTAGAAGGTCTAGAATTTATATAATTAAATCTGAAAGTTTGATATAAGATATACGACTATGATAACAATATTTCCAGCCATTCACACAGCCTCGGGGAGGTCTGCACAATGTGGAAAATCCTGCAATTAAATTTCATCCGCCTCACTTCTAAGACTGCCAAAAGTTTTCATTGTATGCTAATCTCTTCAGGTCACAACATGCTTATTTATTCGTTTTACATGGTACCATCTTTTGAAGAAGGCACTTCTGTAGTCTCCCCATTTAAGCAATCAGTCTGCACGGATGCTGCATCCTGCAGATATTCTGGCCCAGACACCTGATTATGTGAGATATATCTGACAACCCTCCTTTCTTCCCCAGTTGCTTACCTACCTGGAGAGCACCTAGAGAGACGTTTTGCCCTCACTGCAGTGGTCCAACTTTGGAACCTTAGCTTTCTTTCCTAGAGCAGGAAGCAAAGCACAAAACCAAGCAAAAGTAAAAAGAAATATTTTATTCTTTTGTGGCTTTCTCCAAGCATGTCAGCAAGCTAAACATACTGGGTTTATATGTCTTAAATGCATAAGAGAAATATGATTGTGTCTTTTCAGACATGTTTGGTCAAGTCTGATTTTTATTAACTGCAATGTCAGTGCAGATAGCTATCATGTTTCTAAATCACTTCCTGCTATTCCTTTAAATAAATATCTTAGTAGCCACCTACATTGAGGTGGGAGTATGTTATAAAAACAGAGGTAACTTCATCATGGAATGATATTGATTAGGTTTGAACTATACAGACTATAGCATTTCCAAATATTTGATGTAGATGCTTTCATGATCAGCCTCTTGCCTTTCCTGTGATACCCTTGGGTACATTGAAAATTTGAAAATCATTAGTGATGTGGACACCTTCTGGTCCCTGAGGGCCCAGAGCTCCATTAGATGAAGCCTGAAAAGCTGTACTGCCTGTTCAGTTGATTCGTTTCCATTTTCAGAACCGTATCCTGAATAATGCTCACTACTGATGTTCTTAGGGGAAATAAAGGAATTGGTAACAATTTTGTAATTGATTCAAGCCACGAATCATCATGTTTCTTCCGAAGTTATGTATACTATAAGAGATCAACACCAAAACGAAATTACACAACTATGTTGTCACATGGTCAAATACACGGTGATATTCCTGGCAATTCATGCAATAGAAGCACTTCATAGTAGAACAGCACATTCATCATCATTGAAACTTGTGGCAAGGCCACAATTGCAACAGAAAGCCATCAGTTAAACATTCTTTGAAATATATTTCTTCCCTACATCGTCACCTAGACATGTAAATTTTAATTTTTTTGAACTATACATAGACTCACAACTAGGAGTTTGCTTGCGGATGGTGGCATTCTTAACCAATGTAAAATGAATAGTCACACAATTTTAATCTGTTAGTATTTCTAGGCTTGAGAGGAAAAGTGAAGGAGTATGGAAGATTTCTTAGCCAAGTCAGCAGTCTCTATGGACTTCAAATGAAGGGTGGTGGTGCACACTTGTAACCCCAGTACTCAGAAGGCTGAGGCAACAGGATCAATTGCAGTTCAAAGCCAGCCTAGGCTACCTAGTGCCTTCAAAGTTAGCCTGCACTATGTGGTGAGACCCTATCTCAAAAGTCATAGAGAAATAAATAAATAAATAAGCTTTTTGTAACTCAAGTACAACGAGAATGTTAGCTATGATAATATAATTTTCACATATTTCATATATACTGTTAAGTTAGTCCTTTTCATACATTCATAGCCAAATTCATATTTGGTTTTTATGTAGCAGTCATTTTAAGAACCTTTGGATGATTCTATACTGTTTATAATTTATATGTAATATATATCCTTTTAAAGGGAGCTTTAGAGACTTTTTTTTTTAGGATATTTGGTACAGGGTCTCACTACACAGCTCGGACTCATAGTGAACCTCCTGTTTTCAGCCTCCCCAGCACTAAGAGTATAGGCATGCGCCACCATGCTCGGTTTCAGGGGCCAGCTCAGCACACCCAGGGGCGGGGCCAGTGTGACATGTGGTGCGAGGAATCAAGCCCTGGTCCCTGAGCTTGCCTAAGCAAGTGCTTAGTTCGCTGAGCTATCTCGCCAGCCCATAGCAACTTACTTCATATTGTGTGGCAACTTAAAATTTTCTAGACAGAGCTGACATTTGAAAATGAACTTTTCAATGAAGGTTGAAATATACTCAGAAATTATATAGCTTTAACATCATTCTAATAGATGTCTTTATGAAATATATATGTTTAATTTATATTTGTTTAAGAGAAACATTAACATGAGAATAAGAATATACATAGAAAAGTGTACCTAGTTGTTTCTGCAAAGTTGTGGAATAGATGTTTTATGTGAAGGGATAATATTCTATTATTTTTAATAACTATAACTTGAGAGAAACCTGAGCGTGTCTCAGTATTTCTTAACTCTGAAAGGCTGCACTAAAAGAAGATATTTATAATAATCAAAGATCTAAGGAAATTACCTGATACTTAATACATCAGCTCAAATATTATATTCAAAAGCAGGAAATAGCTGCACATGCATCCTCAGCTTTACTGTGGTCTGGTGTTTTCACTAAACATCCCTGGATATCAGTATTTGCTAGAAGAGATATCACAGTGTAACTAATAAGAAAAAGTGGAGGTAAAAAAAGCAATAACATTCAATTTTTCTTGAAACAGTATCTTTCTTTTGAGGAAGAGTTATACTTCAATTGAGGAGATAACCAAAATGTTTATCTACATTCAATTTCAGTTCAAATCAAGGTCCCAAATATTAAATACCAGCTTGTTTATTTGCAGCATTCTGTCAAAATGGAAAAGTATCCATGGCAGTGATTTCTTTATTGTTGCTTTCAAAATGCATTCAAAATACTCAGTGCTCGTGTTACTATTAATAAATGTTAATTCTTTACCTTAGAAAACCTCTGGAAATACACAAAGCATTTGCCCAGAATATAAAACAGCATTGATTTATGCCTTGAAAGTAGAGTTACAATGAATAACAAACAAATTCATTATGATGGCATAAAAATATCAAAATAAATTGCTCCCTAGTATCTATACCACGTTGTAGGTTATTAGCTATTAATATCATTATTCATGACAGACCTAACTACTGATGTAAAGGAGCAATTTTCTTTATTACTCCTCATTTCTCTAAAATTGGTTAGTTGGACAAGGGCAAGAACCAAGGTAAATTAGAGAAAATGTTCAGGCAAACAACTGTGCTGGATACCCATGAAAAGAAATTTTCACTAGTGGAAAACACAGAATTAGAGAAAAAGATTTGGGATACAAATCTATTGCTAAGAATAACAGCTAATAGGGATGGACCATTGGGTATGTGCTAAGTTTTGGGGTAAGTACAGCAGATGCCTTATTTCTAGATGTCTTTATGATCCCATGCAGCTGAAATAATATCTTCATTTTGTTCCTCAAGGAGGAAGAGTAAAGGCACAGAGAATTAAAATTGATAGTTGTTTTGTAAGTCATCCAAAGTTAAGTAGATGAAATAAATAGGCATTTAACAGTAAGTATTTATTTACATCTTGGCAAATAATAGTGCTGGACCTACAACACAGGTTTTTCTGACTCCTACATTCAGAAGTCAGAGAACTTTCTATAGAAAATTGAGTATCTTTTGCTTTGTAAAAAAGAAATGCCAGTTTTTAGGGCCATACATTCTCACCTCTGCCATTGTTGTGTGGAAGCAAGGATAGATAACATGTCTGCAAAGGCTCTATTCCAATAAATTTTCATTCATAGACACTGTACTTTAATTTTTGTGTACTTTTAGTGTACCATGAAATAGTTTTCTTCCTCTAGTTAGTTTCAACTATTTCAAATGAGGAAAATCATTCTTAGTTGTACAAAACAAACTAGGGGGTCAACTGGATGAGAGACAAGAGGTGGCAGTTTGCCTCTACTTGCTACAGAGCCATGATTTTCTAACTCTACCGTGCATGCCCACCACTTGCAGATCCTGTTCAAATGCAGAATTTGATTCAAGAGATCTGGGAATTTAGAACTTCACCAAGTGTCTGGGCAATGTTAATGTCATTGGTCCGTGGACACATTCTGAGTAGTAACCATCTGCACTCAACAGTTCTTACTCAGTTTACGTTCAGTTTAGGTACTCATAAGCCTGTCATAAGTCAAAACTGCTGCAGGTCAAAAATTCACTGATGTTCCTAACCTACAGAACATCAGAACTAAGCAATACAGGATTCTTTCTCTTATTTACACTCATGACCAAGCTGCTGCTCGGGAATTCATCAAATAGAGGAGCACAGAGCAGCACATTATAGAGATGACAAAACATGACACTATGGCTTCTATGGAATGCACATTGCATTCACATAACTGAGAAGGTAAAAATCATAAGTTGAAATATCTTCCAGTGGGGCGCATCATTAATGATATCCTAAGTAACCCCGGGGCTGTTGATCTTTTGCATGAAGGGTTTAATGATGTCTCTCCACCTTACCCATGCAGCTGTGGGAGCTCAGAGTCTTAGAACTCCTCCACCATCCTTAATGCTTGACCTCTGAAATCCATCTTCAGACATGGTACCTCTCCATCCCCAGTGGTACTGCCGAACCACATCCAGTGGCAAGTTCTTAACCCTCTTCTTTTATCAGTCACTCCTCTTTGAAGTCTGCTTGGTGATCAGGAAGTTCTTTCTCTCTAAAATAAATCCAAATATTCCCCCCCCCCCCGTTGACACGCATTTCGGTGCTGGACCAATATATACAGAATCAAATTTACACATGAGCTCTTCACAGTCTCACCAGGCAATCTATCCCATGCTATTTCTCAGCATTTCTTAATGATGACAATGATATGCGTAGCTTCAGATTTTATTAAGCTCTTACTATGGAGAAAGAGATTGTTGTTTTTCATTTACTCTTACTTTAAGCTACTGTATGAAGCAGGTATAATTCTTACCATTCCCAGCTGAGGTAGCTAAAGCACAGAGGGCTCTCCTTGCCAAAAGGTACAATGCTCCTATGTGAAAGAGCTACCCATATACATTTAAAAACCTACAGCTCTTTATAAGTGATATTTATAGATTTATTTATCAATTTTTATGCATGTAATTAAGAAGCAGCATTAAACAACATGAATTGTCAATACAGTAGCAACAAAGAATGTTGACCAAGAGAAAGGAAATCTGACTTTAAATGGATTATACTGATTATCCAGCCTACTGGGGGTTTAAAACTTGTAGTAATTTTGCAGCAGACATAGTTAATTGCTAGCAGTCCATTTTAAGGTATGACCTTAAATAAGAGCATTTCAAATAAGCGATAAGAGGCATTTCCTGTAGTTTAAGAAATATTTATTTTTAGGGAGATGAAAAGCTACACTTATTCCTCTATGAAGAAACGCACAGGAAATTAACTCCATTCCATTCAAGTTTGAATTAAGCTCCAAGACGGGTTTATTTTAATAATAATCATTTTATTCACTTTTTTATTTTCCTTACTGGCAATTTTAACTACATATAAAATTAAAATTGTAATGAAAATATAAGCATATGTATAGAGGGGAAAAAATCTAAAACCCTTATATAATGTTCAGAAAGTCTCAAAAAGACAAAGTAGCAAATTGGCAGATTGGGATTACAAATGACTAATAAGCTGACTCAGCTCTAGCATGAAATTATAATAAACATAGATTTGAGCCCACGGGCTAAACAGTTTCCAAGTTCATGACTCAAAACTTTCTTTACAGTATTTAAATTCTGCTTTATTTTAAGTTAATGCATCGCTATGAGCTCTAATCTACTCTAATCATGCATTTAACTTTAGTGGCATCAGTTTTTCCTCAGAGCAGGGCAACGTTCAAATAAATGGTCTTATGTGGATATCAATACATACCTATATTTGCAAACATGTCACTGCATTTTACCAAAAACTGGTTAATGTAAATTAGTTAATGAAATTTGTAATGTTCATAGAAAATTATTTCTAGGCAGAGTTTCAAGTTACATATGAAACTAAACAGTCTTTGTCCGAGTCACAGACACAGAGTTAAAATAGATTGGTGTGACCTTCCTACTGGCCAAGGTTAGAGAATGTTACCAGTTATCCACCCTAGTAAAATATTAGTCAACCTAATTCCTTTAAGAATCTGTTTATTATTGTCGTTTGTCCCCTAAAGGTTTATTCATATTGACAAAAGGAGCAGAATTTGGAGCATGTCCTAGAACTTCAGTATACAAACAAATCACTTGAGCTACTAGCCTTGACTTATTTACTGAAAATGAAATGAAGTCTCCACCACATGGAAAACATGAATTTTAGGGGCAGTTCTGTTCCCAGCACCAACAGGTTCCCTGTGCAGGAGAGGAGTCTCCCTTTACTGGCTCATCAGAGGATGAATACAAATGTGACTGCTCTGAGGAAGGAAAACACTGCCCACCATATGGTCCTCCTCAACGGGTCCACAGGAGGAGGAGCTCTTTGCTGACAGAGAGCTGAGCAGGGAACAAAGTGAACACCTGGTCCGATAAAAATCCATCAGGATATATGAAGTGGCTGCCCAGTCTTCAAATTATTTGCAGACATCAAATCCAAAATGAAATGTGCCCCTCTTGCATATTTCGGTAATTATTATGGTGTTAGGATATGTACAACATACTCCTAAATGGAAAAATCTCCTCTATTGACTGGCATAATTTTTAAGTCCACAGAAGGTGATAATAAGAAGCAAGCAGAGCACAAGAGATGAGAAGTTGAGAGCTTTCCCTGTCTACCTGTCTCATCAGAGAGCAAAACAGCACAACAAAGCTTTGAGGACATTCATTCACCCTTCCTTCTTCTGGCCATTTGGAAGGATGCCACCCTGAACATAATAAGACTTGCTGCCCTTATAAGCTCTCTACAGATCATACTCTCCTAGGAAGTTGCAAGGATGACAGCATGGAAGATGTGATTGAACAATATGGTCAATGGTTAAATTTTAAAAATCAATTATAGTGAAGGACACATGGCCATTAAGCCTCCTCAAAATACTCCCCCTCGATTCAAACACACTTATCAGATCAGCCATTCTTGCCAATTTCTGCAGTGGCTCTGGATGTCGTCTTTCATATCTTTAGTTACCCTGCCCTGGCTGCCTTAATGTCCTGAATCGATTCAAAATGTTTAGCTTTCACAGTCATTTTGTTTTGCAGAAGAGCCAGAAATATCATGGTGATAGATCTGGTGAATAAAGTGGGTAAGAATACCCTGTAGTGCTTTTACCAGATGACCTCTCCACTGGTGGATGGTGCTTTGGGAGCAGGATCTACTATACAGCGTTTTTGGTCATATGTCATAGAGACTCAAAAAGGGACTTCTAGAGCTGATTCAAACATGGCAAGAACTGAATGATAAATGTTTTCAAAGTGAGGGTAATGTTTTGATGGGAGAATAATAGACCTTTCAATAGATCTTTTACTGTAATTTTAAAAACTTTAAACATTTGCTCTACATTTTAATCACTCCTTATGTGTAGCCAGTTAATCTTCCTCCTTTTTTTTTAAGAGCAGAATATTATTTATTGGGGGAAAGAAATCTTCTATCTGAGAGGCAGGCAGAAGGGGGACCCAAGAGGTTTGCCCTCTTTCCTCCTCCTCCTTAACTACCTTGATCAGCCTTTCTTTACACTTCTGCATCTAGAGCAGAATGTCAATATCAGCTGAGAAGATGATGAGATTGCCAGTAGCCAGGTGCACGGAGGAGGCTGCTTCTCAGTAGGTGCCTCGGCCCATGGGAAGGAAGCTCACGAGGCCTTGCAATGAGTGCCCCAAAGCAGGAGGGAAATCTTGAGTCTGGAAAACAGCAACCCAGCCTATAAGCTTGGTCAGCCTGGGCAACTGCTCAAAATGGCAATTTCAAGGCCAGGCTAATGAGCTAATAAATTATAGTCACTTCACATGCACCACAGTATGATTTTTCTTGCTGAGTTGAATCAGGTAATAATCCAGACTAACCTTTAAAAACTGATTTAAAATCTCCCAATACATTGGTCAGAAAGATTGAGCCTTTATTTTAGATACAGAGGCCTAAATTTTCATCCTTTTGTGTCAGAAATATCTCTAGAGCAGTTGCAATTTTGTCCCCCTGAGGATACTTGGCAACACTAGGGGACTTTTCTGGTTGTGACAATTGGTACAGAGGAGAGAAGGGGTTATTACTCATATCTAGTAGGCAGATGCCAAGGAAGATGTTAAATAGTATACATCACATAAGGAAGTCCTTTCAACATAGAATTATATGCCCTTCAGTGTCAGTAGTGCCAAGATATTATGAAGAAACTCTTCTCTAGATAGTAGGTAAATCACAGCTAATTTGGCCAAGAAAAATGAGCTGGCAAAGTTTGGATCCTAATTTAAGAGACAGGAATGGGCCAAACCCACAAGTCAACTTGGATTCCACTGGGACATTCTGGTCAAGTAGTTTGTCCATGGAGTCCTGTTGGAAATAATACACTTATCTGGGGCAAGTGACCAAAAGGAAAAGTACAATTGTCACTATTTTTGGCAGACGGCCCCATCATCTTGAATAGTGTGACGCGTCCAGCAGATGGATGAAGAGTTAACGAGCATGCTCAATTAGCTCCATTTGCTCTACCTAGAGTGAAAGCCATCAGACTGGTACATTGCCTGAGGCCTCAGGCTCCTTTTAATCTGCCCAAATTCATAACAAAATTAAGCATCGCTAAAGTAAGTCACTCCAATTTCTGTGAGAACATGATCGACCAGTAGAGCTTATGGGCACACGGCAAAACAATGGTAGTTCATTAAGCCCTCTGATCAGTAAGTATTATCAACTGTATCAGGGAAATAATCTGTGAAGATTTGTACTAATTATGTTTGTATGTTTTAATTTAGTTAGATGAAAATGTTGGTGGGGAAAAAAAGTGTAACTCAGTGTATAGATAGGAACATGTATGTGAGTTTTCCAGATAGGGCTTTTTAAAAAAATCACACTTTTTTTTTTTCAGTGCCAGGGATTGCACTCAGGACCTTGCACTTGCCAGGCAAGCACTTATTCTACTGCATTATCTCCCCAGTCCAATATCACACAGTCTTAAAGCAACTAATAATGCTATAGGGTCAGGGAGATTGCTCAGCAGTACAAAGACCTGCCTGGCAAACACAACGTCCTGAGTTCAATCCCCCACCCCCAGCACCAAAAAAGAAAAAAAAAAAAAGTCCAGGGAAGGGACAGTTACATCAGTTTTCTACTTCTTTCTCATCACAAGAGTTCTCTCCCCAAAAATTCTGCCCTCATAGCAGAAGTTCTGATGACAGAACAGCAAGTTAGATTCAATATTCCTCTGATCAAACTTTCATTAGACTTGAAAAGAAGGAGGTCATAAACTTTTGTTGAGGACTCAGGCATGGCAGTTCTACCCATTAAGGACTTCAAGGATTCAGCTAAAAGGCTGACATCACTTATCCTTCTGCTTTCCTAGAGGCCATGCCCCTGAGAAGTTCTGAGCATGCGCAATGATCTTCAGAACCTACTGGGGATACTGAACAACCACCTCTTACCCTTTAGTAACAGTTAGGGCACTGGTGAATAATTCCAGCATAGGTCCAACTCCCCAAGCAGTGTATGCTAATCAGGCTGAATAACACCACCTGTGCTCAGCTCTGTGTCACCTGCGATTGCATTCTAACCATGTGGTGTAAGAACTAGGGCCATCCTCCTGTGGTAATTGGGACAGGTATGAAATGGCTACATTCTCTTCCTCTCACAGCCCCTGTTCACGCATGTCAGTGAGGACAGGCTTGTCCCAGAGAATACTTCTGAAATCACACTCTCCCTATAGGGTGACAGCAGCCCACATGGCCAAAGGAGCCCTAAAGGTGTCCAAGTGCATACTCTCACTAATAAGCTGTTTTGAAGGCTTTAGACAAAGAAATGGGTTCGCAGATCATGACCAATAAAGATAATGAGCATTTGCACTGTTAGGTGCCATTTCCAACTAAATCAAACTCTGTAGCCAGTAAAAAAAGAAAAAAAAAAAAAACACTGGGGAAAAAAAATCAAAAGAAAAATCTGCTGAGAAAGCCAAATGGGCCAATCTTGCGCAACCCCTCCTCTCATTTTTTAATAACACCAAGAAGAAAGCAGAAATAGCAGGGGGTAATTTT
>NDGN011266680.1:0-13911 GCA_002564285.1 Tympanoctomys barrerae | reverse complement strand
CTCCTCCTCCTCCTCCTCCTCCTCCTCCTCCTCCTCCTCCTCCTTCTCCTTCTTCTTCTTTTTTTGCTTTTTCTTTTGCAAAGCTTCTTTGTCCATACTGCTGAAGATGAAAAATCCTAGAGATCTGCAGGTCTTTTGGAATTCATGCTACCTGAGACATAAATTGTTAACAGGTTTGCAGGAACATCAAGACGGGTCTTGATTTCAACAGGACCAGTGCAGCGACACAAGCAGGCTAGTACACAGGAAGGATTCGTCCTAGACTAAAATCCAAGCAGTGCTCGGTGAGTGCTATTTTAGCAAGGGGCAGGACTGGAAGCTTTTTAGGGCTGTTGGGATTGCAATAAGGAGCCTTGGTCCCTCTCTTCCTGATTTTAGCCATCCCAGGGTACCTGCCCTTTCTTAAAAAAGATAGCAGTATCGTCTGAAGTAGTGGAAGTGGGGGTGGGAGACCACACTCCTTGGCTGCCCTCAAGAATGGCAACTTGATGGCCAGCAAGGAGCTTCTAGAAGGCCAGGGAGGTTATTTAGGCAAATGGTCCCAGGCCACTGGGAGGAGGTTGAGGGCCAGGGCTGAGACAGCCACCAGCCCAGCCCCATGCCCCTCCAGCCTCCACAGGACTTCTTGTCTACCTCAAGATGTTACTATTAGTGATATCATTGGAGGAGATAAACTCATCACACATCAGATAAAGGGAGACTGGTCTGTGGTACCAGTGTTACCCGGGATAGTCACAGCAGTGTGAGACCCTGTCATTAGAACTCTTTCACCTTGTGGGGATCTCCTTGAGGTTCCCACATAGCCAAGCACTCTTCTTTTCAGAATGATGCCCATAGTTCCCTCATTTTCATGAGCACAGTACACTTTCATATGCTTGTTCACATGTCTGTCTCCACCACTGGTTCCTGACAACCTTCCTCATTCTGCATCTCTGATACCCTCTGGAAGGGCTGTCTGGCACACAGTAGGCATACATTTATTATCAATGGAATATTTTCTGACTGAGTTAAAGTAGAACTTAAGTCACAGTTATACAGAAATGTTAGAGGAATCATTTTTGTTCATATTATTTACTTTCTGTAGAACAAGAAGTTCAATGTCTAGTGGCTTTCAAGAAAAGGGTATTATTCTCTAATAATAAGCTTTATAACATTCTTTCTTGAAGTGCATAGACTCTTCTAGCAGTTACTTGCTAGCTTTGAGGGGAGAAAATGAGAGAACAGCATTCACTGGCTTCATTATGAACTATTTGAAAGGTCAGAGCAGAAGAGCACAAACTACACTGGTGCCTTTCAGGGAGTGGAAAGTGATGAACGTCTATTTGATGAAAAATATTATAATGAGGAGAGCAAAAATAGCTGCACAACCCTATCAGGCATTTCTGAAATAAACATCAGAGTAAGGCCATGTTAAGTAAGCCTGTGCTCTCTGATTTTATGTATTTTAATATGATGACTTTTTAAAAAAAAAGATCAGAGAATAGACTCTACTTAAACATTAATTCATTTTTTTTACATGAATTTCAATACATTAGAAGGAGCTCAGGCAGAGCTGAATGCGTTATTTCCAAGCATTCCCTCCTCAGCTCTCCTTTATCTTACTGGATCACAGATGGAAATTGTGTTGGAGGTTTTGATTTGTGTTTCCTTGCAGTGATTTTCTGTCGAGTGCTTCTCCGAGCAGCTGCTTATGGGCTGTACAACCCAGAGCCTGGCACTGTCGTGGCCACAGTGGGCTACCAGAATACTTGGTCAACATTTACGAATCTGGGTGCAAAGTCCTGGTGCTGGGCTTACCTGAGAGGTTTCCGTAAGACTAGAGATGGCTCCAGCACTCCAGATACTTCCTTACTGTTTGTGTTTATTTTCTCACGGTACAACAGTCTGGATGTTTATGTTCCCTTCAGAATTCACACTGAAACTTAATCCCCAGATGCAGCAATGCTGTGGTTTAAAGAAGACTATGCCCTAAAGACTCAAGGACAGCAGGCTTGATTCCCAGTGTAGTGATGATCAGAGGTGGTGCCTGCAGAGGGGCTAGCCCCAGAGGAGGCCCAGAGCCCAGCGGTACCATATGGCAAGTTCACTGCTCAGTGGACTCCTAGGCAGTGTGGCCCAGTGGGAGGAACAACGCCCGTGGTGATGTCCCTGGAACCTTTCTGTAAGACTAGAGATGGTTCTCTGTCTGGTTCCTGGCTGCCCAGAGCCAAGCGGCTTTCCTCTGCCCTTCCCCTCGGGAGTTTCTACCTTAGACCCCACAGGTCGTGGACTGAAACCCTGAAAGTGTGAACCAAAATAACCCTCTCTCCTATAAGCTGTGTGAGATATTTTGGACCAGGGACAAAAAGTTGATCAATGCAAACAGTGTCCAGCGGTGTGGCCTTTAAGAGGCAACAGAATTATTAGGGATCTGCCCTCATGAGTCAGATTAGACAGCTTTACATATGGGTTTCATGGCCCGGGGAGATAGCTTGGCGGTCTAAGCACCTGTCCAGCAAGCATAACAATGTGGGTTCAATCTCTGCTACCACATGCTGTGCTGGCCCTGCATGAAGCCGGCCACCAAGACTGGGCATGGTGGCACATGCCTGTAATCCCAGTGCTGGGGAAGCTGAGACAGAAGAATCACTATGAGTGAGAACTACATAGTGAGAGCCTGTACTAAATAAATAAATAAATTTTTAAAAATGTTATACAGGTTCTCTTCTGTATAAGGATATAGCATTAATCCTTTCTGGAGGATACTGAAAGAAACAGGTGTGCTGGACAAGGAAGCCCTTACCAGACACCAAACCCGATACTATCCAGGGATTGGGCTTTCCAGCCTTCAGAGGTGTGAGCGAAACACTTCCACTGTTTATTAACTACCTAGCTGGTGGCGTTTTTATTATAGTAGCACAAATGCGGTAAGAACCTGCTGAGTATATGATTTTAATAAGCTCCCATGAAATACTGTGGAATCGCTTAAAGACATTGGAATTAGAATTGGTTGGAATCATGGATTTGTCGCTTACTGTCAATTTAGCCATAAAGTAAATTTTATAATGCCTTCAATTCTTTTACTGATGTAACAAACATAACTGGCCAGGCATCCAACAGGCGCACGTCAGGTGTGTTCCTATCCAAGGCTGAAAACCTACCAATCGCATGGGACTATTACGAGCTTTCTCAGTGGCAGGGAAACTAAGTTACAGTGGTGCCATGGTCCACAAATTTAATTCTTCCTATGATTCTGGTTGCCAACCAAACTGGATGAGAACCAAATGCCATTCAGTGTTTAGGCTCAGTGTTGACTGGGTGGGGACAGTGGATTCAATTCTCATCCAGTTTGGTCTGGAACCCAGAATCTTGAAAGAATTAGGTGCCTAAGCCAAGGTACCGTTGGCAACATGTATGCAGGCAAATCTGCTGTTTTTTTTTTTTTTTCCTTCAATCATTCTATTTGGAACTAGTTGGGCAGACCCACTGTTATTATTGTATTACCACTGTATAGTTCATGTTCATAATTCTTGGATCGTTTCTCTTTTTCGATTCTGTCTTATAATTCCTAAATGGCTCGGGCAAATTGCTTGGCCATAAGGTTCACAAAATAAAGGTACGCTTTCCTGGGAGCTCTGGGGGCTGCACTGTGAGCGCAGGCACTTATCTGGGCAATCCTCTTTCCTTCCTGTTTTGGTCTGTGTGTTGCTGCTCTGACCCTCTTGGAATTTATGCTGCTGTTTCTACCAGCTCTGTCTGGGGCTTATTTAATGGGTCCGGCTGCTCAGCCGGGTACTAGTGCAGCTGAGAGTCCCCATTCTCTTTCTCTTTCACCAGGGATGCTCCACTGTCTAGTTTCCTTTCAGTTCTTGGGAAACCTGTGTCTCTCCACATGCCCAGTGTAATCTAGAAGAACTGCACAAAGGGGACCGCAACAACTCTCTACCAAGCACGATCAGGTGTTTCTATGTTGTCATCTCAGTTACTTCAGGGGCGTTTATCAATACATGTCTTGCTGTGATTCTTCACATCACTGATTGTTTCTGAGAAATCCTGCCTAAGATACCGCCAACATATTTCCGAATGTTGTGAGAATGTAAGAAAGGATAACGGCGGAAGGATGGAGCCTTTGCAGTGTGTGGCTCCCCAGATTCTCTCTTCAAAGCCCTGCTCACCTCTCTCTTAGTTTGTTCATAACTGTGATGGCAACACCGTAGAACAGTTCTGTCTTGGCTATCTCTTGGTACCTGTGGGTAGAAGGTCCTCAGGTAAAGCCTACAAATTAAAAACAGAATCTTTATTGCCCTTGTTGAATCTTTAGTATAGCCCATCTATATAAATCTCTGTATGAAAGGAAGGGTGCTGAAAAGGAATATCCTAGGTGACACTTAGGAGCAACTCTGGGCAACCACGGATCTAACAGAGTACCTGAATAATAGGTACTACAACATGTATCACTATGTGTGTTCTATATAGTGATACAATAGTATATGATATTTAGTGGATTGCTAACTGGTGGTCAACTTGTTACACCCAGCCGAACCCAACCAACCAGGGTGGTACTGGGTGTAGGAGGCCTGTCTGAGGATTGTTGCTAGCAGCCTAAGAGGCAGAACTGGAGACGCTGTTGGGAGGTTGTGAGGGAGGCTGTTTGGAGAAGCTGTTGGAGCTGTAGGAGCTGCTGGTTCTCTTGGGCCATTCTGCTGGAGGACCTTGTCATGCTGGCTTTCCTGGTGAACCTGGCGTACTTGTCAGAGGAGGAGCTCAGGACAGTGTCATCACTGAAAATGGCTATGCTTCATTTTGGGGACACTGTGGTCCTCACCTTGAACATCTCTTCCGGGCTCTGGAGGGGAAGATGGTGCACCGCTAGGCGTCCCGGAGAAGCTGCGGGGTTGGCTTTCTTGATGGGAACTCAGCCGTCCTCATGGCCCAAGGAGTGCAGGACCTCGCTGTGGCTGAGGACGGCTGTGGTGTGACTTTTCGGGCAGCTCTGGTTCTCGCCTTGAGCATCGCTTCCTGGCTCCAATGCAGATCCCTCAGCCCACTAGCACAGATCCTTCATCCGCTGGCACAGACTTTCCAGCTTCCACCACAGACCTTTGGGCCTTCCCACTGTAGATTTTCTGAAGCGGGCCTGCATGAGACGTTGTGGGCTCTAGGCCTCCAGCTGGTATTGTGGAAGGCATTGCTATAAGCTCCAAGTCTTCGCTGGACTCATGCAGGACACTACTGTGGGATGCAGGCTCTCAGCTGGATTCTTTGGTTGTTGGTGTTTGGACAGATTTCCTGCACTCTTTTATATGATTCTTTGGATAAATATAAAATGATCTTATAAAATGTGTCCTGTATTGTATTGTTCTCCTTGCAAAAGCCCCAAGCCATGACAGATAAATAGCCCAAAAGGCTTTCCCTTTGGTGGGTTCTTCAGTTTTTTATGTAGATTCTATGAAAATATTACTTCTACCTTGTTGTTTAAATTATGGGTGAATAACTATGACATAAAACAAAATGAAATGTCAATTCTTTTAAACAACATATAATTCATATAACATGAAATTTATTATTTTGAAGTATACAATCCAGTAGTTATTGGTATTTTCATTGTGTTATGGAAATATCTTGCTCTTAAATCCCAAAACATTTCTATCATTGCCCCCAGAGATCCCATGCCGTTGCTCAGCCCTATTTTTTTCCTGTCCCCATTTCTCCTTCCAACCTATATTTACGTATGTGATATAAAATAAATGGCTTGGTGCATCTGGCTTCTTTTCTTTCAGTAACATTATCAAGATTCGTCCGTATTATAGTAGGTGACAGCACTTCATTCCTTTCTATGGCTGAATAATATTTCATTTTCGATACACGCTCTTTTGTTCCTCTGTTCATTAGTTGACAGACTTTTGGGAGCTTGCTGTTTCTTGGCTGTCAGGAATAATGCTCTTCAGAAACAAACATTTGTGCATCAGCTTTTGTGCATACATATGGCTTTAATGTTCTCAACTCCACTGAAGAGTAGATTTCCTGAGATCATATGCTAACTCTGTGCTTGACTTTTGAGAAGCCGCCAAACTGCTTTCCACAGTAGCCTCACCATTTTGCATTTCTGTAAGCATGGCATAACGGTTCCCATTTCTTCATGGTCTCCCTAAGTTTTGCACTTTTCTATTTTGATTATAGCCATCCTAGTAATATCACATGTGTTTGTGATTTGTACTTTGCTAGTGATTAATGTGTTGAGCAGATTATTGGGTGATTGCTGGTCACTTGTGTATCTTTGTTGGAGAAACATATATTTAAATGCTTTGCCCATGTTTAAGCAGGTTGTGTTTTTATAACAGAGAAATGAACATTCTCTATGAAATCTGGATACAAGACTCTTGTCAGATGTGTGATTCCCAAAGACTGTCTCCCACTAGAGATTCACATTTTCATTCTTTTTATAGCATCTATTGAGATGCAAAAGCATCTAATTTTAAGGATTAATCCATCGCTCAGTTTTGATCATGAGGATCACACCTAAGAAAATGCTAAGCTTCATGAAGATTTACAGCTAAGCTTTATTCTAAGAGGTTTATCTCTGTAACTCTTGTGGGACTGTGATTAATAATTGATTTAATTTTTGTTTGTGCTGAGAGTATGGGTCTAATTTCAGTTTTTTTGAATGGGTGTAGCTAGTTCTTCCAGAAATATTTGTTGAAAAGCCCGTTCTTCCATTAAATGTCAAATATCAATTGTTCATTGCTGTACAGATGCAGTTCTGAATCATCAGTCCTGCTCCACTTATTTATTTGTCTGTTCTTATCCTATTATCAGCTTCCTGATTTCAGCAGCTTTGCTGTAAGCTTAGGAATGAGGGGATTTCTCAGTATGCCTCCATTTGTGTTCTTTCTCTTCAAGATTGATCTGGCCATTCAGAATCTCTTCCTTTCTTTCCTTATACACCCTAGTTTTTGTTCTGGGAATTGAACCCAGAGCTCTGGCACACTAAACAAGCAACTACATTGAGCTGCACACCACCCCAGTCCTCCACAGACACTCTTTAGGGTTGGCTTGTTCATTTCTGTAGAAGAAGCTATTGGAACTTTAACAAGGATCACCTTGAATTTGTACACTAACTTGGGGGAATATTGATTACCTAACAACAGAAAGCCTTTCATCTCTCCTGACAAGACATTGTTTCATTTGGTTTGATATTTTCTTTACCTCAACAATATTCTATCTTCTTTCTCCTTCATCTCTCTCTGTCTCTGTCCATAGGACCAGCTTATTTATTCCTGGGCATGGCTGTAGTACTCAGCCCTAAGATCTGGACATGGTGATGGAGAAGGCCAGACCTTGACAGGTCAAGCAGAAGCATCATGGCTGGCCAAGGGAATTGCAAGCAAAAATTGAGAAATAAGAAAAGGAATTTTTCCTATAATTAAAAAGACTTAGTAGTTCATGATTAAGTAATGCACCATTACATCAAGTGCTCAATAGTGAGTTTTTCTTTAACCAACAACTATGTCTTTGACAAAATCCCTCTGCATGATTAAACTCCATGACGACATTTCCATTGCTCCAATAATTTATTAAATTTCCTGCTTTGAAATCCCATTAGGGAATCTTGGCATAGTCTTAGGAATGATCCTGTGGTGGTCCCATTGCTAATGTATTGAAAGAAATAAAACACTGTTTTAAAGTATTGAAATTTTGTCTCACTGGCTGTTGGAAATTGGTAGCTTATTCTTTATTGAAGTATTACTTTTTCTTTGTTCTAACCATAGTTGCTTCCTTTCCCTTTTCTACAGAGTAGGCTGTTTGTCCTTTTGTCTTAGGGGAACCTTTTGTTTCCACACTGAACAAGATTTCCTGTATACAAGCTCATTAGTTTGGTATGCTTATATTCAAAAGCCATTTAATGATAAGAAGCAGGAGGAGATACTGTAAAACTTAAAAAGAAACTACACTGGGGAATGAGAAAATGTTCAGATTTTTCTAAGACTTGGAATCTGTGATCTTTTCCTTAAAACTATCTCAGAGAGCTGGCCCAACTTTTCTTTTCTTTCTTTTTCTTAAAGTTTTTTTTTTTTAGGGTCTCACTTCATAGCCCACATCAGTAGCGATCCTCCTGATTTCTGCCTCCCAAGTGCTGGGGTTACAGGCATGTACCACATCACCTGGACTCCATTGCTGGCTCAGCATACCCGGAGGCAGGGCCAACGCGGCATGCGAGCCAAGGATTGAACCCTGGCCCCTGTGTTTAGCTAAGCAAGCACTTAGTCCACTGAGCTATACCACTGGACCCCACCCTTTCTTAATAGGAGAACCTGGGACAGTTTCACAGTATACATCTGGAGACCCAGCCTTGAGCATTGATGGTTCTAGCATTGAAAAAGCTTTCCATTGCAAACTGAAAGCACAGAGATGTTAGATATTAAGCATGATTGAAAACTTAGAAAGAAATAGCATTCCTGGTTATTTACATGTCTGTAAGAGCTGAAAATCCAGACACTGGCTCTCTATACGAGTTCTGAGTTCTATATACGGTCAGTATAAGTATTAGGTAATGATCTGAGAGAACTACCCAGCAATAACTAACACTGGCTATCATACCACTCCATGCAGGTAAGTGTTCTGAGTTAGAGTCAGCTAGATTAGATGATAAGTGATGTGGCATTTTAGCATACCTGTGTCATTTGTAGAATGAGATTCATCCATGGAATGCTGGTTCTGGGTTGCAAAGTTGAAGCTCTACAGTCCTGTCAAGCTACTGTGAAAGAAAATCCCTTCTCTGAAGAGTGCCTGTGGTGCACAGCGTTCACTTGGATATAGCTTTTGTGGTTTTGTGGAAAGTCTGTGGCTGCGTAGTCACCGGGTGTTCAGGTGGGGCTAAGGTTATGTCCAGCTTGGAACGTGGCTCTCTTGCCTTCTCTCTCCCAGTTGTTTTCATTACTAAAGGCAAAAAAGAACATCAGACGTATTTTCATAAATTAAGTTCTACATAGATCACATTGCTGAGCAAAGCGTAAGTCTCAGAATAGGATAAAAAAAATTGCTACGCCTGTTGACTCTGGCCTTATAAACCTGTCTAATCTGCCCACATCTCATGACACAGAGAACACGTGAAGAACAGTATTAGGTGTAGCTTGGTGTTCCCCGCAGGACCTCTGCTATCTGCTTGAGTGTGTTGTCTTCTCACTGGGTCTTCAGAGCATTAGCCTTTCAGTGTTACCTCATGCATCAGTTGTATGCTCTCTGTTGAAATCCCCACTTAAATTCTCTACTAATGGATCTACTTCTTTTCCCAGGGCACTTCATCCCAAACTTCACATCTCCTCACCCCAATGTTTAGAGCTTTCATCCAGGTGAAAGGCCCTTGCTCTAGTAATTTACATCATTGAGCCTGCCCAGCAAGTGCAAGGACCTGGGTTCAATCCCAGGTACTGCATGCCACCCCAGCCCTGGTTGTGCCGGCCACTGAAACTGGGCATGGTGTTATGTGCCTGTAATCCCAGCATTGGGAAGGCTGAGACTGGAGAATCACTATGAATCTGAGTAGCATAGTGAGACCCTGTACCAAATAAATCAATAAATGAAAATTAATTTACATCATCTTCTGGCTACCAATCAGAATGAGACACCTCTGTGCATCCAACCACCAAAATTTCTGCAGTCTACCTATTTCCATAGAAGAAGTGAAATGCACCCAAGTTCTAGGGTGTGAATGTTTCAGAGAGATAGACTGAGGATTATTGCTTTAGAGAACTTAGATCAGAGAAAATTACTTTTCAGTTACAGGTTGAATTTTCTGACTCCAAAATTTATATGTAGAAATTCCAACATCCATACCTTAGAATAATGGATGTATGACTATTGCAGATGTAATTGTTAGGATGAGGCCATAACGCCCTAGGGGAAGTCCCTAGACTGATATAACTAGCATGCCTACGAACAGGAGCGTTTTGGATGTATATAGATGCACATGAACAATACTCTGTGAGAATTGGGAGGACAAAAGGACAAGCCAAGCAGTGCCAAAGACTGCTAGCAAAGGACCAGAAACTAGGGGCAAGGACGGTACAGGTTTTCTTCATACACACCCTGTTTCTGGGCTTCTAGCCTCCAGGACAAGACCTTTCTGTTGCTTGAGCCACTGCAGTCTACCTATTTCCATAGAAAAAGTACTTTGCAGTACTTTGCTGTGGCAGCTCTAGTAAGCAAATGTATGCTTTAAACATAAAACTTGTATTCCTACTTGGATGGCTGTGTGGCTGTGACAGTCATTGGTGTATTTTCTTCATCAGTCAAATAAGCTGTATGATGAAATCTTTTCTAGATGTTAAAATTTCAGTCATAACAATATATATGGGATGGAAAATTCCCTCTCACCAACAACGCCCTCTAGATCCATGAAGTGATTACCAAGCAAATTAAATTCTCAGACTTAACACCTAAAATTTGTTTTTCTTCATTAGTGCTTTGATCCTGATTTTATCCTCATTTTGGATCCTCAGGAATGAGCAAATGTGACATAGTTCCCAGTTATATTTAGCCTTTTGCTAGTTGGGTGTTTCTTAAAATTTCCTTCCTCTCCACCCATGCCAATTTATTGAGACTTTATTTAGTGGTTTATTAATTGAGACTTTTATAGTCTTTGTACATGTTCTCCAACAGCTACTTTGGAGGCTTCCCTCGCTGCCAGGAACTAGCTGGGCACTAGGAATACAGATGACGGCAAGATGCAGTCAATTGGTTCTCCTCAAGACGCAATAGCAATAGGCCAGATTCACACAAGAGACGAATTGTGACCTTCAGTGAGCCGGATTTCACATGATCAAAATGTTTTCTAGGAAAATATCTCTGACTGCAGCAACCCAAGATTCTGGCTTCTCTTTTCACATTGATTTCATATTTGTTCAAATAATACATACCCACAGTTTATGAAATGAGAGGAGAGAGAAGTTTCCTGCTAAAACCTGTGCTCCTTATTTTGTTTTCTAGCCCCAGTTCTAGCTTCGTGCCCCTGCTAAAACGTCTTTCAACTCGCCCAGGATTTTCCTCGGTTATTTCCTCCATATGTATAGGTAGTATTCCTAACTGACTTTTATTTTTATTGTGATTTACTTATTAAAGTGTGTTAATTGCATTCATTCAGGGTGATATTCCCGAACACGAAGACACCGCATACGATTCCAGCCCAGTCACCCTTTTCACCTTTCTCGCACATGCACATCCTTCCTATTCCCTAGTAATCACTACTTTCCTCTCCAATTGACTTCTTTTTAGCTTCCACATATTAAAAAGAACACGGGAGGCTTGTCTTTCTGTGGTTTGCTTCATTGCTTGCAGCTTTCTCGAACTGAATCTATTTTGCTTCAGATTGAAGAATGTCATCCTACATGGAGGAATGCCTACACACAGACAAATACACTTGGCAGACTATTATATCATGTCTTCTGGACCTGCCTGTCGCTGGGCCCCAGGTGGCTCCGGATGGTAGCTGTTGGGAGGAATACTGCACCAGCATGACTGTGCAGGCTGCTCTATCCACTGACCTAACTGCCTCTGGATGGACGCACACCCAAAAATGCGAAGCTGGGTCACATAGCACATTTATTTCAGGCTTTATAGGAACTTCCTCACTCTTCCCCAGAGGGCCTGCCCTAATTTACACTTCCACCTAGTGTCCGTGGGTCCCTCTTCCTCCACATTCCTGTCAGCACTGGTTATTTTTCTACAATGTCTTTTATAACGGGGATGAGTAATACATCTTGCATTTCTAATCTGGCTTTCCCTGATATTTTATTTTACTGAGCATTTTAAGATAGTTATGAAACATTTATTTTTTTCTTTCAAAATTTGTGTACTCAGATCATTTACCCTCTTGTTAATTTAATTACTCATTATGAAGTTCCTTTTCCTCACATATTTTGATATTAATTCTCTTTCAGATGAATAGTTGACAAATAGTTTTTCCCATTCTGTGTCTTCACTTTGATGATTGTTTCTTTTGATGTGCAGAAACTCTTTAGTTTGATATAATTGGTCAAAAATTCCTTTGTTTCCTGTATATTTGGGGTTTTACTCAGAAAATAATTGCCTGTACCAATGTCTTGAAGTGCTATGAGCACATTTTCTTTCAGTGTATCCAGATTTTGAGGAATTACATGTAGGTCATTGGTCCATTTTGTTATTTCCTGCTATGCCAATTTTTGTTATGTTTTATTGACTTGTGATAGTACAGTACATGAGAAACTATTCTAAACATCTTCCTCTCATTACCCTACCACAACGTGCCTTTTTTTCAGCCTCTCAACACAGTTCTACTACACATTTTGTCAAACACCCACATTAATATTGTTAGGATTGCATAAACAATCCACTGCTGTTCTGAGCTTCTTTCTCAGATAACTTTTGGCTTTTCCAATGGTTGACAATCTGCTGGGAGAGGCCTGTATTTACTATGCAGGCCTGGGTGATTCCTTCATATTTTTGTATGTGTTTTCCTTGGGTGCTGCCTTCTGTGATGCCCAGGCTCCTAAGCCCTGAAATTCTGAAGGATTCTGGGTAGTGAGAAGACACACTGTCGGCCATGTTTTTCCCCTTCTGTGAAGTCAGAATTTACTTCCTTTGCTCTGTTTGGCCAGTAGCTTCTCTGATGTTTACTTTTGTAATAATGCCATTTTTTCCTCCATCATTTTTTCAAAAGATTTTGGGGAATATGAAGTATACATGCATGTTCTCAAGTCCAAATTTCCTCTTAAATAATCATTAATTTATCTCTTGTAGAATCAAGACTAATAGTCCTCTGTTATCAGTTTACCACCAAAGTAGGCTCATTGCTTCTTCTCTCTCTCTCTCTCTCTCTCTCTCTCTCTCTCTCTCTCTTTCTCTCCCTCCCATTTTTCCAAGTGCCCCTATATCGAGAGAAAGATATAAAATGATACAACCTTTTTAATGGGCAAAGATTTTTACATGTAATCATATTTATTATAGAAAAAAATTAGAGGCAATCACTTAGATGGCAATAACTTCCCTTAACTCCAGTTTATCCATAACAATTTTCTGAATTGAATGAACAATCGTCTGAACATGAATAATTTTCTGAGTTGATAAAGCAGCACAAAATATACAGGGATGAGAGTGGGCTTTCCAAGTTCAGACTGTGGAAGGACTGACCTGTCACTGCATTTCATCCTCACGGGTGGCCTGAATGTGCATGCCAATGTATCTGGGTAATCAGAGGACTTTCCTGTTTCAGTTTAGGTGCTAAAGGCCAGAGAGGAGGCAGTCTAGTTTTTGAATATTCTGAAAAGTTTAAAGTTGGGAGTAGACGTGGCTGCCCTGTGGGATTAACATTCCCAGACTGCTTCATTTCTAATCTAAATGGTTACTTGGCATGGATCTCATATAGCAAGAGTTCTGTTAAGCAAATTAGTTATCATGCAATAAAGGAGTTTTGTGTTAGGTCAGCACTAGCAAAACCTGCCACTATGAATGGAAAAGAGGCCCATGAAGACTAGCAGGATTAATGTTCAGAATTCTTGGAGACATGCTGGCTTCAGGAGGTCAAGAATAATTTCTTTCTTGCTGGTAGAATGAGGTGTGGCATATACTGTAGTACTCCAACAATGCACTGAAGTATTTCACTGCCTAATCTAGTCCAGACAGAGACAGTTACTAATAGCAGCCCTCCGGACCAGTCCAATTCCCTTCTGGGAGACCAGTACTTTATTATCTAGAAGTTGTCCTCCCTCATGGATACACAATGGAAAGGTCAGGGATGTCTCTCTGCAAATCCTCTGTCATAAATTCACTTTATCTGAAGCAAAAAGCATGTGCTTTATGTCAGAATGCACTATCAGGCAAGGCAGACTTGTGATCTTTATTTATTTATTTTTATTTTTTATTTTTTGGCGGAACCGGGGATTGAACTCAGGCACTTGC
>NDGN011266520.1:0-13984 GCA_002564285.1 Tympanoctomys barrerae | reverse complement strand
TTGTTTCTTCAAGGATGACTTAATATAGAAAGTAGCCATGATTAGGGCTGGCGAGTAAGACAGTGCAGTTCAAGCGTGCTCTTTCCACATGCATTTTCCTCATCTCTGTGCAGAGATCCATCCTGTGCAAGCAGTTATTGAATAAAAGATCAGAGGCCAACGCAGTTACAGACACAGGCAAAAGATCAGAGGCGAAAATAGGTATGTTCAAAACTCAACTCACAATTTGAAGTAAAGATTTTTAGTAATATTAGAATTTTACTTAGTAATATCATCTGGCTTACTCTTGAAGGGAAAATGTAACACTGTAATAATATAACATTATAGTTATTCCTCGTCTATGTTTCTGAATGACCAGTCTGATGACATATATTGACAAAATGTTTTCTAGGAACTCGTACTAACTCTCTACCTATCTTAGACATGCATGGAAGTTCTACTTTCATATGTACTTGTTGGGGACATTACTTATTATTATTATTATTATTGTTTTACATTTTGGTGGAATTTAGTGAGAAAAAAAAAGTTTTCATTTATTGTCTTGACATATACTTTTTCAAAACCTGTTTCCACAAACCTTCATGTTTCATTTACCCAATATTGAAGCCTTTTCTGAAATAAGATCTAATTCTGGGTTTTCATTTGTCTTGTTGATTTATACTTCACCATAGTCATTTACATTATACTGCAGATTGTCTAATATATTTAGATTATTTCTCGTTTAACAGTAGTAGCAGCAGCTGAGATTTCTTGAATATTTAGTACACATTAGCCAACCTACTAGGATACTAAACTAATTTCACTATGTGTTCATGTTTGATTTTTACCTCAATTTATTTTCTAATTGTCTCCTCTTCCTATTATTGGCATTTATCTTCAGTTTTGTTTCATACTGACATAGCCAAATACTTTCTTTTTCTTTTGGTGAAACTGGTGAGATTGGTTTTTTCATTGGTGCACTTTCAATAGTTTCTTGTTCTACATACAAATCTTGTAATAAATACATAGCTCGATTTTTTTTTAAATGTCCAATCCTATAGTCTGTATTGGACTGAAGAAATTTACTTCATTTCTGAATATTACATTACCAGTATTTTATATACTGCAACATTATGTTGATTGCAGAAGGTTGCCATGTAAAAATTTCAAATGAAATGGTTATGGTAAAAATAGCAGAGAACTGAAAAATCTACAAGGGAAGTACACCTAAAGCATGAGAATTTAACATACATTAGCATTTCATCTTCAGTTTTGATTGACAACTCATGTTTGAAAATTTTTATGCTGACTTTTAAATCATGAGGGCTGTTCTAAAGTGGACATCTGCAGCTCAGTGGCTTTAGCAGCCCTTCTAGGTATGGGAAACCACATCTGCATTCAGTGCTGCAACCCAACTTGTGACAGATCTGTACTCAACACTCTTACCAGCATTGTAGAATTTTTATGCTATGCTAATTTAATTCGGCATGCTCCCCTCTGACTTTTGAAAATTGCGTAGTTGTAAATTTTTCAAAATATATTTTCTTACTTTTCTTGCTCTTTACTCATCAGGATTGCATGCATTATTTCTACTAATATTAACTGTAATAGTATATTGAAAACAATATACTATTTGCATTCTTCCTCAAAGTACAAATCAACCCTATGAATACACATAATTTTTGATGTAATTGTTTGAATTTAAATGTTTTCTCATCCCTTTGTGTGTATGATTACATTCACATGTCTCACATTGTTCTCAGATCATTTTTCCACTTTCATAATTGTATCAATGAATAAATCTTGCAGTAATTGGTGTCTTCCTATGCGTGTAAAGTGTTTAGTTTTCTGCTTCTGGTAATGTTTTTATTTCACATTCTTAAAAAACAGTGTAGACTCCCATTCCAATTAGCAGTTATTTCCAATTAAATCCTTATACGTATGACTCTGTTATCATGTGAATTATATTCTTGCTTATATAAATTTTGCTTTTAGTTTGATTGTTCTTTTTGGTTGTTTGCTTGTTCTCAAGATTTTTTCTTGGTTATGTTTATTGACTATAATATGCTTAAGAAATTTTAGTAAATTACTTAATGTCTTGTATATATTATTCTTTTTGACTTATGGGTTGATCTTTTATTACCAGTTGAAATAAATCAATAGCCATTATCTCTTCACATATAGTATTTCAATAATCTCTAACGAGACCTTTCAATTCTCTTTTTCTCTAAGTAAAAGTTCATTTCTCTCAAAAATCTGTCAGTAAAAACTTTGTTCAGTAATTCTCTATTCAATTGTATCTAATCTATCACTTGGGATGCTTAATTGACAGCCATAGTTTGCTCTTATCCACATTTTAGTTTTACTTATTAATTTTCTCCATTAATACCTAAAATATCTAATTTTCTCATTTCAGTGGCTGCATGCTTATTTATTTATGCTTTTCATACTTTGGTATACTATATTCTATCTCCTTCTTAGGAATTGTATGAGAATGTACAAGGTTTACATTTCTCAGCCACCGTTGGCCATCTGCACATCATGGGACATTGTGTCTTAACGTGTACTTCCCAATTTGTTTAGCTACTTGTTTTTATCCTTATGATCTTGTTTTTTTCTCAGTGGGTTTATGGTTAGCTACCAGGGAAGGAGGTGAGGGAGTGAGTTTACCTGCAGTTTAAGTGAACTTAAGTGACTTAAAAGTTGGAGTCACAAAAGAAAATGAAGTTTCTTTACCCCATCACCAGTGAAGAAATAAGCATTGTGGGACTTACCTATAGGTACAGTATCTGCTGCTTCTCTCTGCTAGCACATTAGTTTTCAGCCTCCTCCAAGCATCATCTTTTCAGGGAAGTTTAAGAAATGGGTTCAGAATATGGTCTAGTGAGAGGAAGAGGAATGGGAGAATTAGCCAAAACTTGAAGTGTCTCTTGCAAGTCTTTGACTGGATTTGGAAATTTGTCTGTATGCTTTCTTTAGGACAGTGTCAATCATGTGGCTAAGCCCAACACTAATGGAACAAAGAACTGTTCTCTGGATGTGTATATTTGCTACTTATTTTCAAATTCACCATAATGTAAGTCTTCACTTGGAAAGCAGCACATGTAGGTATTTTCTGAGATAGCACTCTGTCCTTCAGGCTGACCTTGAACTCACTGCAGACCCCTGGCTGGCCTCAAATCCAGAACAACTTTTGCCTCAGCCACTCTGCAGCTGGGCACATGCAGATATTTTTTTGATAACCAGCTAAATTCCATCTTTCTATTATGAAGACCTAGGTTACCTATTCATTTTGGTAGCCAATATCTGTCTTCCCACATGAGTCACATTACTCAGCTACATGCACCTATAATGAAAATTACCCTCAAATACGGAAAGTCCGTCTTAGTAAAAGAAGAAATTCAGAAGTTAGCATTGACCATAAAGGATATGATCATATCTACGTGAATGACTTCATATCTCTCACATTTGTCACATATTAACTATGTGGTGAGCTGGGTTAAACATCTTCACTTAGATAATGAATTCAGCAAAGAGATCAAAAGGAATATGCCTTTGATGTTTAGTAATGTATGCGCTTAGATCCCTGGGTAGATGCCAGGACAGATCCTGAGGTCTCAAAAGCTCTTCAGATAACAGAGCTTACTAGAGTAACAAATGTAAGTTAATTTTCTTAATTAGTGTTACAAAAGACAAAAATACTTGAATCTTGAACATGTTTACACCATTATGAACTTTCTGATGTCACAAAATGTCAATAAATTTCTTGAAATTCATGAAATTAAATTTCAGCAAATACTGTCTTCATTGTAGCCTTAAAGTTAATATATATTTATAATTAATTAGGAAAAACTGTTCTAACTCTTTTTGGCAGTCATCGTTCAATACTAAATATTCATTTACTGGATCCTATTCCATGATGAGCATTATCTTTTGTGTTCCTATTTTCATTATCTTTTGTTTTCCTATCTTTTGTTTCTTTCATTAAAGAAACACATTTCAGTAGCTTCTGTAGAGTTTGTGTTAGAATCAAGAGTTCCAAAGATAACTGTGAAGGCCAACTAGTAATTCAGCAGATTAAAGCACCTGCAAGCAGGAACAGGGGTTTGGGGTTCTATCCCCAGGGCCTGCCTTGCTGGCCCCACTCCCAGGGCAAGCTGAGACAGCAATTGAGACTGGGCATGGTGGCACGTGCCTTTAATCCCAGCTCTGGGAAGGCTGTAAACAGGCGGATCACTACCAGTCCTGCCTAGTAGCAAGACCCTGAACACCCTGTAGACACTTTCCAAAAAAAAAAAAAAAAAGATAAGTGTGGGTCGAACATTAGCTTTGTGTTTTCTAGTACTTTCATGGGTAAGTCTGTTTATTTGCTTCTTCCATTATTTACTTTTCTTTAATCTGAAGATAATAAATGTAGCTATCTTACAGACTTTTTATCCTTTTTCTTTGGTTCCAGGAATCGAACTCAGGACCTTGTGCCCTTGTGCTTGCCAGGCAGACACTGTGCTGCTGGACCGTCTCCCTTACCCCATCAAGTGACTTTCATTTATGTTCACAGCTGTAAAAAGCACATAGTAAGAAGAATTCAATTACTACTCATTCTCATACTCATGATGTTTTAAACTTTTATCTAATTAATATCAATTCTCTTACTGTAATAATAGTTATCATGAACACCAAGTATCAACTTGTCTTATAAATAAAAGGATCTTTTACCCAGATGAAACTTAAGTTAGTTCTTAGGGTAAAATCCTTAGTTATCAAGTTGAGAATTTGAAAGCACACCAATAAAAGGGAAAATATATTTCATACAAAATAAGTAAGGTCTTAAAATTAATCGGTGTTCTCGAGCAAGACTGCCAAGGTTACTGTATGTCACTGGAAGAAATGACTGAGGAATTATCACCTAAAATTCACTCATTTAAACTGTATTTAGATAGTTCCTGGATTTTAATCTGGGGACAAATTTAGCATATTCCTATAAAAGGAGTGGTAGAAAATTGATTGTATGTGGTAGATACCTATAATCCCAGCACTGGGAAAAATGAGGCAACAAGAATACCACAAGTTCATGAACAGCCTGGACTACACAATAAGACCTTGCCTCAAAAATAAGCAAATAAATGAATGAATAAATAAATAAATTTGCTGAACACGTTTCATAGGAAGAGCCATCCCGCCATACTATCCAAGAATGCAAATCCGTTTCAGAGAGTGCAGTGGGGTTTTCTTCCTAGTCAGAGTCTTCTGCTGATGCTGGCCTCTAAGCATATCCTTTCTTTGACTTCTGAGATTTCACAGAAGTGCTTTAGACAAGCGTGTATGGGAATGTAAAGCGGCTGGGGCCAGAGTCCAAGTCTTCCTTCAGTTAGTGCAGCCCTTCAGAAAATCAGCTTTGTAGTTCACAAGTGGCTTCATTTAAGAGTACTGATGGCCATTCTGGAAGGCCCATCACTGAGTGTTACTGCGCTAGCTACTTGGACCCATGTGATGAAAAAGGAAGCAAGACTGTGGGCTATTGTCACACCCCAACCTTCAGGGTCACACCAAATGCCACAGTGGTGAAGACGTCATGTGGATGCTTAAACACGCTCAGTACTTCCGGGGCAAAGTTCATGAAGGAGGACAGAGCAGCTGCCTCAGTGCTGGCCTTGAACACCGTAGCCTCTCTCACACACCCCCCCAGGGAACATTCTTAATTGCCATGTATCACATTTGTGTTACAGAGCATTGTTGTGGCTATATGAGAGCGTTGTTTATCTTTAGAATACTTCTATTGATGATTTATTAATTTTAACTTTATGCATTTTATTATAGTAAACAATGATCTTAACTGGAATAAATACAAAGCATAGAGTATTGAATTTTTAATATTTACTGAATGTTTATAAAAAACCTTTCAAAAATTTTAACATCAAGCTTTCTGGTTTACATGTAAAAAATAGGAAAGTGAATTCCTGTATGAGCTACCACGAAACTACCACTAGAACTCTAAAAACAAAAATAATCTTTACCTCAGTTATCATTCCTAAAGCCGTCTGCACACAGGATAGTACCACGTGCCACACATATGTATCACACATGTGGTGCTTTTCTGTCTGCTTTGTAGGACATACTTGATATCTCACTGGTTTTGCTGTTTTGTAAAGAGATTTTTATACACTGTATAATTACCATAAACCTATAAAGTATTAAAGTTTTAATATGTATTGCATATTTAGGATAAATATCAAAATGTTTGCATCAACTATGTACTTGTTTATAAAACCTAGAAGACAACAACAGAAATGCATTCCTCTATGAGCTACAATGAACACACCAATACAACTCTCTTAGTTACTTTTCACTCTTTGCTGGGACAAAACACCCGACACCGAAATTTAAGGAAGGAAAGGTTTATTTAGCTCACAGTTTGTGGAGGTTTCAGTCTGTACTCGCCTTGCTCCCAGACAGAGCGGCACATGGCAGGAGGGCAGCAGTTCATTGCACTTGAGAGCAGCGGAGAGCAGAGGAAGGAGCAGCAGGGGGACATCTACCAAGCCTGGCTCCCTTCCTTCCATGCCTACTGCAGAGATTGGAGCTCCACTGCAAGGTCAGAGCTGTTCGAAGTGGTGCAGCTGCGAAGTGGCACGGTGAAGATCGGAACTCCTGCAAGGCGCACGGAAGCCTTCCTCAACCCTTTTATATACCCTTTTTGCGCTGCGCCACCCTAGGGCAGGCCCTCCCCACCCCAGAGCGTGGAATTGCCCAACTGATCCAGACAACCTTCCTACATCTCAAGTTGACACAGTGTATCAACTCATCATAAACTCTAGCACAAAAAAATAAGCTTTGCTTCAGCTACCGCCCCAGGCAGGCTTCGCACAAGGCCACTGCATGTTGCGTGCACGTCTCGCTTACGCTGATGGCATGTGTGCTTAATTTTCCTCCCCGCGTGTGGCAGGCTGATCTTGTCACCTCTCCTGTCTTCCTCTTTCATAATCATTCACTTTCAACCTCCTCCAAAACTCGCAAATCTGGTTTTTCATGTGTCATTATACTGAATTGGGCTGCTTCTACAAGAAACATCAAAAGAAAACTTTTTCTTTCTTTAAAAAAAATTCTAGAATGACAGAATTTTAGCAACGTGATTTCAAAGGTCAGCATCTCAAAGGGCCAAAGGCGTCGCTGCTGCTCCGGCGCACCGGGCACACATTGTGGTTAGTCAGCCAAGTGGGAGGACACACAGATGGTTCCTGCTTTCCCCGGGGCAGCTATTGTGAGCCGCACCCAGATTTCATTATGGTACTTTAGATGTTCGCAGAGCAAAAAAAGACACGGCTGCATTTTACCCTCCATGATGTTCAGGGAAGGGAAGCTTACACCCGAAACGTTACACCGAGCATTACATGGGTAAAATTCCCAGTGTGACACGTTCCTGTGTGCACATACCTCCTGGTAACTGCGCTAAGTGGGTAAACGCAAGCATTACCTCCTGTATCCACCAGGCGAAGCTCCCGAGATGCACAGCTGGCTACTATAATGCTAAAGTACAAATTTTCATTGGGAAAGTATGCTGTGTTATGTAACCCAATGGCATGCCCACCTCCCAGTCTCTTCGGAACGTGGGTTGTGTTTAGGTTCTGCGTGGAACAGCAGCTGCTGGCTGCAGCTCAGGGATCACCTATCTAAAGGGGACAGAGTCTGAGGAGGAGTGAGGGGAGACTTTTCCCCAACAGTGAACCATGTGAAGCCAAGACCAACAGGCAGCTAAGCTGTGTGACTCTGTGTGGCTTTTCTAAAATCCTTCTGAATGGAATGATGTAAAAGTAAAAAAAAAAAAAAATGCTGCAGGAAAACATCCTCTAACATCTAGAGATACTGTAAGGATAATAAAAGTTTTGTTTTTTTCCAGTCCCATTTGCTCTTCTATATAATATTTTCTGCTGATGGATGAATTTTGTTCTACTGGACAACAAGATAAGGAGCAAGTGAATATATGAGAATATCACTCATCACAACGGACTTGAGCTATATAGAAGATACTCAAGTGGGCATTATGGGATTTTACTAAGTACTGTTTAGAAATGATTCGATTAAAATGAAAGACTGCTCGGTTTTACTTAGAGCACAATTTTGAAAAGTTCCCATTCTGGCTTGATCAGCAAATAAATAAAAGTAAAGGTCAATCTCTTCTTGTTGATTATATATTTGTGGAAACCTTACAACTTAGTAACTGTTGAATTCTATGTTCCTATGAATAGGTTCAAATTTTAGTCCCTTTGGCAACAATAAAGTAAACATAGATTTTGAAATAGCGTAGTAATTTTCAAGTAGACTATAAATATACCAGAAAAATATTATTTCTTGCATATAATTGTTAGCTTAAAGGAATATTGTTCAAATAATATCAGAAAGAAATACTAAAATTCAAATCTTATGGGGAATGCTAATGGAATAAATTGTTTTATTCTGGATAAGACTTTTTATTTTCAAGACTTTCCTCAACAATTTCAGACTTGTGGATCTATGAGGAGAGAGCCTAGTAGGAAATATGCATGAGAAAGATGAGATAAGGTATATAATGTCAGCTAAAATATAAATAAACATTTTGAACAATACAATTGTTCTACAGAACAAATTTGGTGTAATAATTTAGAATGCTCTGTGAAAACTTATAATACTATTATCCATATAAATATTATAAATGAAATTACTTATTTTGCATGTCTATTTTCCTTGATAATGTTGACAAGCATACCAATCATTTCTTGGATTATATTACTCATGAACATGTCATACAGTAAGATCTTAAGTCCTCTCTATTAAAACTGATTAAGGGCCAGACAAATAGCTCAGCAGATTAAAGCACCCGCAGGGGCTGGGTTTCACGGCAATTGAGACTGGATGTGGTGGTGTGCATCTGTAATCCAAGCTCTTGGGAGGCTGTAAGCAGGCAGATCACTGCAAGGCTGATCTAGTAGTGAGACCCTGAACACCCTGTACACCCTTCGCTAAAAATAAATAAATAAATAAACAAACAAACAAAATAATAAAATTGGTAAATAAGAGCCACTGACTATTTTCCCAGACACAGGGATGCCAGTTTCCATATCCCACTCCACTTTTTAAGGTATAGACAGGAAAAGGCAATTGCCTTCATACAAATTCTTTGGGCAGAAATAATCTGTGGGTTGAAAAATCCGGGGATTTGGAGAACTATTCAGATCTAATGAGAGAACTATTCAGATCTGGGATTCTTTTCCTTCACCCCTATGGCTAGAAGAGAATTAGAGTCTGTTTGAGATGCTTTCTCCCCATTACCAGTGAAGGAACATGTGTACCCTAAATACCCAGCATGTAGTTTTCATGGGTGGCAGCAACGATAGTTCTGCAAATAGATTGTGCGATTAGTAAGAAACTTCAGAGGGCATTAGAAGTCAAAGAGCCTTGCGTAGCCATCCTGGAGAGCATTACCAACACTTGTAAAAGTATTTCCATGAGGAAAGCTACTTTAAGCAGAATAACTTTTATAGCATGATCTATGTATAAAATAATGACATCTAGCAACATTTATATGCTTTACGATTTGCATTAAAATGGTAGATATTTATATATGCAGGTATCTTCCCAAAAGGTCAGGAAAAGGGAGAATGGAATAAACATGAGGAGAGAATGGCTTTGATTCTTGAACTGTGATTCTTAAGGGGGAACTGAGTTGGCAAGTCTGGAGTACAAGTACATTAGAACATACTGTCCTGAGAATATTTTAAAATACTGTCTGTTCTTTCAAATTGCAGATTCTGTGCAAGTCATTTAGAAACCAAAACCTATCCAATGGGCTATGCATCTGGAACTATATGCCAAAACAGATGCCAAAAATTAAGCAATTTTCTTAGGTTTCATAGTTTTACTGGTTTTTCAATATGATCTTACTTTACATAAAGACACAGGGCAATAATGACCTAACTTGACTTTGAGTAATTTTTCTTTTTATCTTACATCTCTAGCAATTTTTTAAACATAAATATTTTTAAACTGTATTTTAACTGGGCTTTTAACGCAGATTGTTTACGTTCTTAGCCTTATGCTATATTTATCAACAACCATGGTCAAATAATCCAACTATTTTGAATTAATGTATATATAATAGGGATTATAAATGTTTCTTCATAGAGTTGTGAGTGGTCACTGAAAATATGAGTTTTAGGCATTTAGATTATAAGCCAGAAAATAGTGAGACATGCCAAATACCCTTGACTATTAGTGGCAGTAGATGGTGATCGTATGACAGCTGATTCCTAAGTGTTTATTATTCCAATATTTAGCATTTCTTTTCTTTCTCTTGACAATGAGTTCAGCATTATTTTCTGAGAAAACCTTTCTTACCACAATATGCAAACATTTAATAAATGCAATTTCCATTAAATGATCAGGGAATTGATTAACGCATCAATTTTGCCTCCCATTAGTATTGCTTTCACTTACTGATACTTTCACTTACCATGAATGTATTTTATTTGATTACCTAATTTGTATGTAGTAAGTGAATAAGCAGCAGCAGATATCCTTAATTACTTCCAGCTCACTGTCAATGTTGGAAAACAGAAGTAGCCGTAAGGATCTCACTTCATTGGGAAGATCAAGAAAACAATCCGTAAGTGCCCATGCCAATGTCCAGGACAGCACAGTACTGTTGTAGTCACTAACAAGGGCCTTGGCTTAGAGTTATCATTTTTGCAACATCAATTAGGAATGTAAATAACTTGCCTTTCTTCAACCCTATGTCAGAAATGTATTATTCTCCAAATATGGACTTAGAATTTCCAAATAATTGAAATTTTTAACCATTTATTTGGTATAGAGTCTTGCTATACAGCGAGGACTCCTAATGATCCTCCTGTCTCAGCTTTTGGATCCCTAGCTTTTGGATTACAGTCATGAGCCACCACATCTACTTTTGGTAGCCTGGCCAGCTAGGATTCCAGGGCTGGCACAACATGTGGTACTGGGGATCAAACCTGTATCCTTGTGCTTTCCAGGCAGGCACTTAAACCACTGAGCTATCTCCCTAGCCCCTGAAATTGTGAAAAGAAGTGAATATTAACCAAATTTGCTTTACTGTTTGTTTTTGACAAAATGTGTTTATATTACCATGAAGCAAACTCAAACGCAGAAAGCTAAATGCTCTGCTCAGGAGGGAGAAAACAACAACAACAACAACAAAAAAAAAACCCCTAAAAACAAGACACACTCAAATATTAATTACTTAATGACTAGACTGAGTAACATCCCAAAAATTCTGATTCGCAGCCCAGAGATGGAAACGCCAATACTTGCTCATCTCTGGCCTCCTTCGATTTCATTTGTTTTCCCCTATGGAGAACTGATGGTCCTCAGTACCTATAATGCATTGTACACCAAAAATATTTTGCTTGTTCATCTACAATTCCAGCATTTGTGGCCCTTCTTATTGCAGCCATCAAACAGACATTCAACAGAAAGAAAACACTCCTTGTGCCAGCCAGATAAAAGCAATAACCTGAGCAGGGAACATCCTGCCCTGAATAGTACACAGTTAATCACAATAATTGTCGCCTTCACCTACCTTTATCTTGCATTGCTGAAAATAGCTATAATTCTGCTTTAACTGAAACTTTCCATTTCCATCGTCGATAATACCTAGAAGCCATTCCTACGCTTAAAGGTATTTATCATCATTCATGGAAAAGATGGCAAGAGATGCTAAAAGCGTATCTATTTTGCTGCTAAAACATATTTCCTGAGGGTTTCTTAAATATCACTGAGTAGGGCCACTGGGGTCAATCCCAATGTTTTTAGTGAAAATCTTTAAGAACTAACATCTATTGTAGAATATAGATTATCCTTTCAATTCTACCTTTTATAAATGGATATCATCAAAGTTTTGAAAGCAATGCCAGCCAAAAGAATCATAAACATCTAAATCACATCTAATCTTTACTGCATTTTGTCAAATTCACCATAAAATTTTTTGTGAGCCCTTCTTTAGCTGCCTCCTATCAGTCCCATTCTTCTTTCTCCGCATGCAGAGAAAATACGAAGTATTCAATACGTGTTATGCAAATCTGTGTAACTACCGCATGTGTATATAATCATGAAATAAATTGAACCCATATTTGAATTTAGTTTCCACCACTTTGTGTAAGACATTTTGTTGCATTTTCCAAATGTTATGTGTAGCTAGCAATGTCTCAACATTGGTAGTAGCAGAACTCTGGGTTGCTTGCCGCTCTGCAGTTTTTTATTTTGAGCACTGAGAGTCATCTTCACTTTCGTTTTGTGATGCTTATCATTGCTTATCGTTTGCCTCCACTAGGAATCCTCTAATAAGTATTTGTGTTTGTGTCTCATTCATAATTATGCACGAGATTCTCAAAGGTACTCACAGAAACCTTCACATCCACAAGAGCTTTGAGTAACTTCTGCTTGTTTCCTGCCTTACCCTGCCAACTTGCTCTTCAAAGGATCATAACAATTCACACAACTGTTAACATCATAGAACTTTTTCCAGACCCTCCAGCAATATTTTATTATTCTCAACTTTTAAATTTTTGCTAATCTCACATATAGAAACTAATTCCTCATTGTTTCAATTTGCATTTTATGGATTGCTATTAAAATGAACAGCTGCTCAAGTGTTTACTAGCCATTTGGATGCTCACACCTGTGAAACACTGGGTGATTTGTTCTCTCTTTTCCTATTGAAGTAATTGCCTTTTTCTTATTGACTTTGCAGAGTCCTGTCTATACTCTGGATATACACTTTCTGTTATAGGTGTGGCAATTGCTAAGTCTCAGACTGTAGTTCAGTTTCATTTTGGTTACTGGCATGTTGAAATTCTGTGCATTCTGCCTGCTTTTGGATTGTGCTATCATAGATGATTTGCTTATTTTGTTTGTAATTATTTGTATTAGTTAATAAACTCTTCATTAAAACAATGCATAAAAATATGTACAGCATTTTTCCATATAGTTTAAAATCTGCTTTTCTCATTTAAATCTTTAATGTACTAAAAATGTATTTAATTTGAAATAAAGTTCTTATTTTAAGAATGAGTAAGCTATTGGTTGTATATTATTTGTTAACTTACTAAGTTCTATTATTGTTCGAGCACTTTAATGATCTTCACTATTCATTTTTGCCTCTAAACTATTCTCATTCCTAGGTCAAAAGTCTGATTCTGAAAATACAAACTACCTTAATTAAGTATTGCTTCAAGACTTTACCAAGAAGAATTCAATTTCTGTGAAGCCACAAGTCTTCATAAGCTTTGGTCACTGATTTACCCTAAGCACTTCTGTTACATGAAATCTTCAAATAAGTATTTATGGAAAGAAAATCTTTAAGTACAGATTTAGTTTGCTGTGCCTGCATCTTCTTTGGTATCTTCCAACCTACTCAGTTCCTTTGTTTTTCCATGTAGATGTTTTAAATTAACTTAATGTAAAAAAATATTATTGACAATTTTATGGGAAACGATTTGGATATGGAAGCATTTGAAGATATCTTCCATTTTAATGAAGTACTTAAAATTAGTAAATAAGAATTTAACTTTAAAAAATCATGTTAATAGATTATCCCTGAACCATAATAATAAAATATGCTTCATTAATTTTTTATAAAATTTATATATTTCATAGCATGACTGGTCTACCATAAAAATCTCTCTGAGCTGATGTCAGTGGGTGTTATTAGATTTCCTACCTGGTCACATAAACTTTAATGTAGAATGGGCATAGTTTTACTTTTTTATTACATGATAATAAGCTAAGTATAAAATAAAATGAATATATTATTCAGGGTCTATTGAATAAATAAAAATATACTAATAATTCAAATAGAAAACTATAAAGAATTACTAACTTTTATTAGCTACGAAAATAGTTACAGTGGACCTTAAGGGCTCAGAATTAGTGGATGAGGAAAGGAAAAGCTGCTATTTCCAAGCTGGGATGGAGTCTGCAATACAAGAATAGAATAAAG
>NDGN011266516.1:0-14483 GCA_002564285.1 Tympanoctomys barrerae | reverse complement strand
ATATATATATATATATATATATATATATATATATATATATTTGGTACTGGATCTCACTATGCAGCTCAGACGCCTAGTGATCCTCCTGTTTTCAGCCTCCCCAGTGCTGGGATTATAGGTGTGCACCACCACAGCTAGTCATGGTGTCCGGCTCAGCGCCACATGTGGTGTTGGGGATCGAACTCTGGTCCCTGCTCTTGCCTAAGCAGGCATTTAGTCTGCTGAGCTATCTCACCAGCCTTCACAAAGATATTTTCTATCTCTGTGACCTTTGTTCCTCTCTCTAACAGGGATTGTGGCCTGAGCCAGCAGTGGGATGTCATGGGCTTGTTTTACACTCTGCTACTGGGGTCTCATCCGTGCAAACTCGTTTGTTTTATTCGCTTTCATTTTTATGTGTACTTTTGTCTTTGATAGTGCACTTTAGGATTATAGTACCTCTCTGATAAATTTCTTTTTAGAATTAAGTTTATTAGTACATTTTAGATAAATATAATGATGGTATTCATCATGGGAATTTTTGACAGTGTATATTTTAATTTTTCTTTTTTCCCCAATTCCCTCTCCTCCCTTCACCCTGCTTCCCCTCCCTATTTATAAAGCTTTGTTTCTATTTTATCTTTTTAAAAATTGTTTTATCATCTTTACCCATTCCTCTCCCCACCCTAGTTCCTCTTTCCTTTTGAAAAATTTCTTCCCATTTCACAATATCTATTGTACATTTTGGTCCTTATTACTCTTTAACTTTCCCACACGGAGACAATAAGATGTTTACATATATGAGTTCAATATATTTCACATAAGAGTATGGTCTCAGATTGGATCCATTTACCTAGAAATGTCTCAAGTTTATCTTTCCTGATGGCAGAGTAGTACCCCATTGTATTAAAAAAAAAAACCACACTTTTTTTATTCATTCCAGTATTGATGGACATTTGAGTTGTTTTAAAGATTTAGCTATAATTGCTTCTATAAACATAGGTGCAGATATATTACCATGGCATGATATTCTTCCGGGAAGAAACCCAGATGCATAGCTGGGTCAGCTGGAACCTCTAATTCTATTTATGAGGACTCTCCATACTGAGTTCCACAGTGATTAGACCAGTCTGCACTACAACCAGCAGTGGAGAAGGGCTCCTTCTCCCCACACGCCCACAACATTGGTTATTGGTTGATCTAATTTCCTTTCTTTTTCTAAATGTATTTGGTACAGGGGATACTGGGGCTACAATGTCTCACTACACAGATGGGATTCTTAGTGATCCTCCTGTTTTCAGCTTTCCAAGTGTTGGGATTACAAGTGCCCACTACCATGCCCAGTGTCAGTCACTGTCTCAGCGAGCCACAGGAGTGGGGCTGGCAGGGCATACTGGGGATCAAACCCCAGCTACTGCACTCACCTAAGCAGGTGCTTTAGTCCTCTGAGCTATCTAGCCAGACCTGGTTAATTTCTTGATGACAGCCATCCTTTCTGGAGTGAGATGAAATCTCAGCGTTGTTTAATTTGCATTTCTCCAATAACAAGTGATATTGATTTTCTTTTCCCCATTTGTATTTCTTCATCTGAGAAGTGTCTATTCATTTCAGATGCTGATCTTTGGATTAGGTCTTTAAAATTTGGGGGGGGGGTCTAATTTTTCTCAATTCTTTATAAGTTCTAGGTATAAGTCTTTATATAGTGCAGTTGTATAAAGGACGACTGGATAATTTTTTTTTTCCCATGTGAGGATTGTCTTTTCACACCACTGGTGATTTCTTGCTATGCAGAAGCTTTTTAATAGAATGAGATCCCAGTTTTTGATTCTTTGTATTATTTCCCATGCAATTGGTTTTTTAAATGAAATCTTTTCCTCTACCTATGTTTTTAAGAGTTCTGTCTACTCTCTTTTCCAGCAGATTTAATGCTTTTTATACCTAGATCACGGACTCATTTCTATTTTACTTTTGTGCATAGTAAGAGACATGGGTCTAGTTTTAGTCTTTGGTGTGTGGAAAGCCAGTTTTTTGAGCACCATTTATTAAAGAGGCTATCTTTCTTTCGGTGAATGTGCTTGACACCTTTATCAAAGATAAAACTACTTAGTGTGTTCGGAGTTGTTCTATAGCTCATCCATTTCACTCAAGTCTGTCTTTTTGCCAATACCATGCTGATTTCATCATAGTAGCTTTGTCGTATAATTTCAAGTCAGGAATTATAATACCCCCTACCTTGCCTTTGTTGCCAAGAATTGCTCTTCTAGGTCTTTTCTGGTACTAAATGAATTTTAGGAATGTTTTCTTTAGTTCAGGAAGGTATGCTAGTGGTATTTTGATTGAGATTGTATTAAACCGCTATAAAAGGACCAGTCATATAGCTCAGTGGGTTAAAGTGACTGCTTAGGCAGACACAGGAGCCAGGAGTTCAATCTCCAGGCCTGTCATGCTGGTCCCGCCCCCAGGGTGCCCTGAGATGGCGATTGAGACTGAGTGTGGTGGTGTGCATCTGTAATCCCAGCGCTTGAAAGGCTGAAAACAGGAGGATCACTATGAGTTCAAATTGTGTAGTGAGACCCTTAGACCCTGTACTAAATACATTAAAAATAAATAAATAAAATAAAAGATAATAAAGCTCTTTTCCCTGTTTCCTTTTGCCTGTTTCTCTGCTGCAACACTGTCTAAAAAAGCCTATCAATAGATGTTCATATGAGCTTTCATGGCAAGTTGGCCCATGAGTAGGGATTTATCCTCAATATTTGAACCCAAGTTCTTTGTGCTTCATTTAAGTAAATCAGTGCCTATTATTCTTCACTTTTTTGGCATCAGTGTAAAAACCTAGAATTTCTAAGTTGAAAGTGTTCTAGAAATCATTCTAGTCCCAAACTCTTCTTTAGCCTATGGGGAGACAAAGACTCTTAGCCATGTGACATATAGTAGATCGTATTTTATTTGGTCTCTGGAAAGAGTTTCTGTGATCTTTCTACAACAGAGTAAGTAAAATGTTTCTAGGTACATTCTCCTATACGACAGGCTCAGGGTCTCATGCAATAAATCTTTACAGTCCAGTTTTTGGTCAGTGAAAATTAGTCATTATGAGAGTAAGAAGACCTTGGGATTTGATTTAGACATTAGTCCAGAATCTGAATTAGTCATTGATAAGAAAGATATCAGGATGTATTCTCAGTCTTTCTAAATTAAGTTTTTATCTGTAAAATATGGTTAATAATATATGGTTAGCTTCAAGAAATGACCTATGATATTGTATTTAAGAGTTTGGAACATGATTAATGAGCAGATTCTCTGTTTATAAAGTAATACTGTTTAAAATTATTTCAATGACTTTTTCACATACTGAGATTTATTTTGTTTCCTCTTTATAAAACGAAGCAACCACATTATGCATTTATTTGGTTTCCTTTCTCTGTAGAAAGTTTAGAATTTAATTTGCACGGTCATCAGTATTCCCGAGTTCACTCACTTACATGCTGAGAACGTTCCTCCTTATTTCTGAGAGCTAAGCACTTATATCCTTGTACACCCAAGTCATCTCAGCTTGGTGGTGAAGTTCATTTGGAGACATTTTACAATGCCATTGTCATCTCTGGATGAACACTTATCATCAGTTATTAAATATCTACAGCTGGTCCAAGTGGAAGAATGTAATCATTGCAGGTTGATAACTTACCCTTCTGCTTCACGGAGACTAAAGTCAGCAATATTCACATAAGATCCAGGTAAGTATTAGTGGACCAGTCTTCATTCAGAACCAAGTCCTGGGCTAACAAATATGCCTTCTACAAGTCCCTTCTTAGTGTTTTTGTCAAAAACATGATACTGAGATGGAGGCTCCTTCACCCTGACCCAATCCCACTGAAAAAATTCTTTTAAAATTATCATGAAACTCTATCCATTAATAAGACTTTGTACTCTGCCATTCACTTTCCCATGGGTGATTTATCTCTACTGTAAACACCACTCTAAGATTCTTATTTTTACTTTTTAGGAGCACAGCCCAGAAGTTAGTTAGTTTATTGTCACAAAGTAAATCAAGAAAGCATAAATGTTGAGAGCAATTGTTTGGTGTTTGGATTGCACTCTTGTCCTTTCATGATTAGATGTGTGTGTTTCTTTAGTTCAGTTATGCTGTGAAGTATGAAATTTTACTTGCGAATTCTTTTTTCCAGTATCTTACTAGGTAGTCACACTGGAGATTGAGGATGGCCACCATTGGGAGGTGGTGCCACAGTGCCTCAGCTGCTCCGCAAGGAACCTGTCACACAGACCAAGAAATGCAATGTGTGTGGAGATAAGAAGTCAGCCAGCACCTGTGCTGTCATGGGCAAGAAGTGGAGAAGTATTGGAGCCGTGATTAAATCTCAGAGGGTTCTCATGCAAGTTCATGTCCTTCTCCCCTAGATTTGGAGCTTTATTGGGTGCTGGGTCGAGTTCCATCCTGACCTGGTCTCCTGCACACTAGCCCTCCCCTCTTGTGACTCACTGTTGTAAATTTGCCAAGGTTCAGTTTTTAGTCCAGGAATCAAATTGTGACTTGACTCAGAGCTTTTGCGAATGCTGAGCCCCAGTGCTTCCTCTCTGCGTTTCTGCATCATGCCCTCCAAGCTGCAGAGAATTTTACCAGCGCTGTGGCTCCTTGGGGCCCTGTCTTTAATGTGTCCATCTGTCCTGTGTGGTGAGTACAGAGGCTGTGGGTAAAGGGGGATACTGTACCCCAAGGGAGGGAGAAGAACACTTTTCTGAAAATTGATCAACTGCTCTTAGTTCAACATAATTTTACAGAAATGAAACACATTTTAAAGAAATACCCCTGAATAGTTTTCATTCTTCCAAAATAAGCTATAATTGGTTGTGAAGCTAAATATTACAAATACTTTAGTAATTGATTTAGTTTTTTTAAAAGCCTTTTTATTTGGTTATTTATTGATGCTTAAATGAATACTCTTAAATAATTTCTTCTGAGATGTTATTTTTTTCTTATTGCATTAGTGATTTAGTACATGTTTGCTTTTGAGAAAGTAAAATTTAAAAATATTATAAGACCTTTTTCTCATGAGTGAATTATTAGAGTCAAATTAAAGATTAAAAATCTCTGTATGAACTGAAAACTTTGTATAAGTGTGAGGTATAGCACTGTAATTTAGAGAACAGTTGTTCCCAATCGAAGTGTTTGTATTCTGACACGGTTTCTTTTATGAGAAAATTTTTCTCAGACTATTAGAAGTACTTATATACATATCCTCAGCGTTGTCTTTTTGAGTGTTTAAAGTAGAACATCTTTACAGAATTGAAAGTCAACTTAACAGGGAAGAAGAAGTTCACCAATACCTTTGCTGATCTCTAGGCAGGTTTTGTTCCATATTCAATCAGTATGAGGTATTTTTGCAATCCTGATGACACGTGGATTAAGTCCATGCCAACCATAATGCAGCTTTGTCACCCTGGTGAAAACATCTGGAGAATTTGTGAAGTCTACTTTCTAGGTCCCCAGAATGATCCAAAACTGTCTAGCCTTGGGACTTTGTTAATACTACAGAGTGACTTCAGAGCTGTTTTTCTTTTCTTTTCTTTTTTCTTTTTGGTGGAACCAGGGATTGAACTCAGGCCCTTGCACTTGCCAGGCAAGTCTTTATTCTATTGAGCCATCTCCCTAGCCCCTAGAGCTGTTTTTCTAAGGTGTTTTACTTTAGAACTTTTATACATCAAAATAATGGGTATTTTTAAAGGAATATTTAAAAGGTAGGTAAAAAGATTCTTTTGATTCGGGTGGCTTTGCTGTCTTGGGAATGCCCGAGCTCCGGCCTGGTCCTCTTTTCTCATTGCCCTGATCTGCCAGGGCTTTCTTTTCTTGAGACAGGAGAGGTCAACTGTCCCACAAACCACTAAGAGCTGTCGTGATTTCTCTCCATTTATTCCCTTTTCCAATCCCTCAAAGCCACCTCACTGTGGTCCTTGCTAATCTACCTGCTATATAATCTGTACCTGAATTGGTCCAGATGGATTTCTCAGTTGCATTCATTTTCTTCTACAAATATCAATCTTTTGTTGCCTTTTCTTTGCTCAAACTGTTACCCCAACATGACAAACCTGCCCATCCCTCACTACTTATGCAGGTTTTTCCTACACCTCAGAATATCTTCTATCCTCAAGAATATACTACCTCATTCCCTTCCCCCTCGGCTCTGTCTGTCTCCTCCTGACACCCTTCTTGGCCTCCCTTGTCTCTCACATGAGTTCAAATTGAACAGTGCTCTGGCTTACCACTTGTATGATCAGGCCTGAGGCGTCTTACAGTGCTAAGAGGACGTGACTGCTGAGCCTAGTGGGATGAGTTCTAGAAATACTTATTAGAAATGTCAATTAGAAAAGATCTTTTCCTCATGAATGTGTTTCATTTGATACCTAGGAGAGTGCGCCCATAAACCTTAGACTTGCACACAGCTTGTGTTTATTTGGGACTTGTGATGTCAAAAACAGAGATACAGGTCATCAACACACATTCATGATGTTGAAAACACAACAAATTATACATTCAAGTAGCATAAGTTAGCTATTAAATAGTACCTGGAGATTATGAATCAAAGCAATAGTGAATATGGGCTTTTGAGCAGGGCCGGCATGGCTTGTGGTGCCAGGGATCAAACCCCATCCCCTGTGCTCTTCCTACGCAGGCAATTTAGTCTGCTGAGCTATCTGGCTGGCATTTATTTATTTATTTATTTATTTATTTATTTATATGTATTTAATACAGGGTCTACAGGGTCTTACTACACATATCAGACTCATGGTGATCCTCCTGTTTTCAGCCTCCCCAGCACTGGGATTACAGCCATGTGCCACTGTGTCCGGACTCTGGCTGGCTTAGTCTGCCCTGGGAGCAGGGCAAGAGTGGCATGTGGGGCTGGGGATAGAACTGCAGTCCCTGAGCTTTTGCCTAAGCTTGTGTAAGCAAGTGTTTTAGTCTGCTGAGCTATCTCACTAGCCCCTGATTAGCATTTTGAGAGAATTTCTATAAGAAAATGATAGTTAATGTTGAAGTATCCGCTAGAAAGGTCAAAGGAAATGTTTCTACTCATAGGTGGAAAAGTATTTTTATTTCCAGTAAATACATATTTGGGAAGCAACTGAGGCTTGGTTCTATCAGAGAAAATCTTACATTACTTTAGTACTATGTCTGACATTCTGCTGTATTTTATTTAAATGTATGCAGTGCTTATGGGCCATGACAGTGGTGACTCTCAGAGAGGTTTGACATCGATTTCTTGATTCAATGTACAAATCACTGTTTTTGGTCTTCCCATGAGCTTTCTCCTAAAATATTCTAAAATGTAGCACTTTAGTGGTTGATGGGTGGATAGTTTTGACTGGAGAGCAAGAACTCAGAGATTTTGGAGTGATTTCACAACTGTTTTGGTTTCACACAAATGCACGTCTTTGCATTTAGCTTGAAATTGATCGAGTGTGCTGCTCAAGCAATCTAACTTAAAGATGAATTCAGCCTCCATGAAAAAAAAAATAACAAAGTAAAGTTGAATGCACTTGTCAGGGACGTGAAAGAAAGTCCAGGGGCCGAGCTTCTCACTCCCAGGCTGGCCGATGGGTAGCAAGAGTGATCTTATGGACAGAGAAGGTGGGTGGACAGAAAGAAGCCTCTTACAAGCTATGCAAATCTTCCCATTCAAGTACTAACAAGGCCCAACCCTGCTTAGCTTCTGAGGTCAGACAAGATCGGGCACGTTCAGGGTGGTACAGCTGTAGACCAAGCTGCACAAGTCCCGAGCTGTGCCTCCTGCTCATGCTCCACAAGTTCACAGTCTCCCCTTTATGTCCTGCCATCAAGGTTGCCCTTCGCCTCCTAACGTTGAACATGGACATCATAAACGAGTCAATGCCTACAATATTTTCAAATATGAGGTTGCATATGAATGTGAAGAAGGATTCATTTTGGTTGGGCAAGCAAAACTCACCTGTAGTTCTTCACACTGGTCACCTGAAACTCCCCGATGTAAAGGTAACTCTGCTCCCTTTTCAGCTCATGACCGAGTTAGCAAAGCTGTCCTGAGAGGAACCAGAGCAATGTTCGTCCCTGGCAGAGGCAGTACGAAGTCCTGATTTCATTGTTTTCAATTTAAATAATGAATATGTACAGATTGAGTCCCATGCAAAAAATACAAAGAATGTAGATAAACATGACATTGCTCCAGTTTCTCTCCGACATGGAATTCAGCCTTAAATCAGCCCTGCTCCTAGCATCTTGTTTTTGTTTCCTAGTATATTTTATAGGCATCACATTTTATGAGTGTACAGTGGATCTGTGCCAACCCTCAAAGAAACTTCTCCTGGCATCATTTAGAATGGGCGTGCAGCAAGCACTCCTGAGCTAATTTGGAATATCCCAAGTAACAGGCATTCCCTTGGAGCTGTGTGCTGGACACCACATGCTGTAGCGTGGGGTGTACGTGGGAGGGCTTTTCATTTGCAGCCTGTTGAAGAGTCACAGTTGGGTGTGCTAAGGGTCTTTACCATAATGGCTGAGAATCTGGGGTCATATGTATTTATTCACATGCCATCCCTTTATTGAAAATCTTGATGACATTCACAAGTTTTTTACCCTTTTTTATCTCAAATTTCTTCCATGACATGGAATAGTGATGATCATATATTTCATAGTGCTATTGTGAGATTAAATGAGACAGGCACAAAAATGCTAATCTAAAATCTGATGGGTATTCATCATTACCAACACTGCTATCAAAATGAAAGAAGATATTATAAGTGCCGAAATGTAACTCAGCCTTATTATCTTAGACCATCATCGTGTCTTTTGTTCTTAGATGTCTAGACTGCCTAAAGTGTCTTTCCATTATAGCTCTGTGTCTGAAACCAAAGATAGAAAATGGAAAGCTGTCTGTGAATAAGCCTAAGTACACTGAATCTGAAAACGTCACCGTCTTTTGCGACTCTGGCTTTGGAATGGTGGGTTCCCAAAACATCACTTGCTCTGGACGTGGAGACTGGCACCCACAGGTGCCCAAGTGTGACTGGGTAAGTGAGCCGATGTGGGCACTCTGTGCTGCCCAACAGGGTGCTCTCCTACAGAGCTCTGTCCAGCAGTGAATGGTGACATGGGACTTGTCCAGAATCATTTTTGACTCCCTCACAGGAGCTCTCTGTTTTCTTGACTCATGCTGCTTAGTTAGGTAGAAATGTCAATTTCTCTATTTTCAAAAATAGGAGAAATTGAGTACCTTAGAGACTAGGTCCCATGGACTTGGGAGTATGATGTCCTGAACATCATTTCAAGTCATGTAATGTATAGTTATCCTACTTCTGGATGGTCAGCAGAAATGGCTCCAAACCCCTTCATTTAGGCTGCTGGCTCAGAATACAGCGATGTTCTCTGGGGATCACTTTGCCAGGCCCAACAGGACTCCTGGTTTCCCCTGCTTAGCCACCAGCCCGAGCTGGTCTGAGCCCTGAGCTGTAGTCCTGCTGTCATCAGGACGCAGCTCCTCCATGACCACAGAGAATCCCCTCCATCATACCTGCTGCATCATCTCTTTTAGGAGATCCCCAAAGGCTGTGAGCAAGTGGTCGCAGGCAGAAAGCTCATGCAGTGCCTGCCGAGCCTGGAGGATGTGAAAATGGCCCTGGAGGTGTATAAGCTGTCCCTGGAGAATGAACTACTGGAACTACAGAGAGACAAGCCCAGACAGCCCATGCTGGAGTAATCGCTGAAACTTTTCCCGAAGAGAAAAGAAAATGTATGTGGGTGGCTTGCTGCCCTCAATGCAAGGTGGATTGCTTAATGTGAGCAACTCTACAATCTCGTTGGCGCTGATATTCATGACAGTAAATATTCATATCTAAAAATTATTTTGTCTTTTATTATATTAAAACACAATAAAAGGAGGTCCTAAGCAAGTCCATTCATTACACAAGCTTATGTATTCATGACTGGATATGTGCTTGGCTTCATGGGCATAGAGCTCGTGTCCTCAGAGTTAAGATTCAATGTCAACACACCCCTAGACTCTGTCTATCCCCTCATGGGAGACAGTCACACCTCCTCTGAGCCCCAGACACATTGCCTCACTCAACAGTTGCTGTCCTAGGAGGAGATCTGTGTCTGTGTCAAACCTCCTCACTCTAGCACCACGGACGTAAAGCCTACCTGTCAGCCACTTGTGCATTCCCAAGTCTTCCATCTGTTTCATCACCATTTTCTTTCATATTAAATTAAAATGGCTTTAGCAGCTCTTGTATAAATGAAGAGAAATACAGACCAATCTGCTGCATGTTTCTGGGTACTCTGAAGGGTTTTTGCTTCACCAGTTCTTCATGGAGGAAGCGCCCTGAGGGTTACCTCTTCCTCAGACTCCTACTTCCTGTGGGCGTCTCTTTTTCATTTTAATTTCAGCCCCACTTGCTGTTTCTTCTCTGTTTTACAGAGTTCTGTGAGGAACTTTGGCCCTTTGACTTGTTTTCTGCAAACACATTGTGAAGTGATCATAGAGTATGTCAGGCTCACAGAGGGGCTTGACCTGCTAGAGCAATGGGAGGGGTCAACCACAATCTTAAAAGCTGTTATCCACTAGGCTCTAGGGATGTCCTTGAGTGTTGCCTTTGTGTAGATTTTAGTTTCCTTGGAAAGCTTTGTGGGCAAGTGGTTAGGAAGATGATGATTAGATAGATAATTGATGGTTGTAACATTTTATATATTCTCTAGTAACTGATTCCAAAGAAACGAAGATTTATGAATCTCTTGAAGTGGAATTTAAGACAGTGATCTTAAGGAAATTCAATAACGTAAGGAAGTACAGATGGATAATTCAGTGAAATTAGCAAAACAATTGAGGACCTGTATGAGAAATTTCATAATGAATTACATATAGTAACAATTTAAAATGACCAAAGAGAAATCAGCTCCACAAAGAATTCAATGAGTAAAATAAAAATACATTGAGAATTTCAATAGCAGATTAGATGAAGCAGAAGAAAGAATTTATATACTTGAAGACAGACCTTTTGAATTAACAGGGTTAGAGGTGAAGAAAAATGAAATGAAAAGTTCAAAAAGAAGAACTTATGAAACGCCACTAAGTGAACAAATATTTACATGATGTTGTACTTGACATTATAAAATAGAACTTTACCAGTTGGTTTTCTTTAGAAACAAGTGCCTTTCTGAGGCCTAGAGCATGAAAGACTTCCTCCTTTTGGGAAAAGGTTTCTGTAGGCAGAGAAAATGTAAAACAAATCCCTCATTAGCCTTTTTGGTTAATCCTGACTAAAAAAGAGCTAAAGTTTTACTGAAGAGAGCAATTAAAAAGACAAAGACAGAGAAAAGAAACCAGATAAAGAAAGATACCAAGTGGCACCGAGACTTACATCAGAGATCAGAAGGAAGACAAGCAGATAGGCAGGGCACGGGAAAAGCCAAGTGCTCAAGCCAAGATAGCTCCCTTCCTACCTCCAATAAAATACAAAGGAGACAAAAACTGTAAGGGGGCTGCTAACTTAAAGAAAAACTATAAAAATATGTATGTATTCCCACTCTGGACCATTATTTTGCTACACCAAGTAACACATATCCCATTAATCCCAGGCCTTCCAGGTTTGAGCCTTTGAGATCTGATGGGGGTATCATTATTGGGGATATAAAAAGGGCTTTCAGAGGGAGATAAACACTCACCAGGAATTTGAGCTCCAATACCCATGCATGGATATAGGGCAGACAAAGACTGTGGTGGGAAGGGGAGCCAGGATTGGACTTTGAGGCCACACTTGGATACCTGGAGAGATAAGAATCCTCTATGAGGCAAAAAAAAAAAAAAAAAAAAAAAAAGCAAAACAAAAAATGACAGGGTCTCACACTGTTGTGTTTTGTACCAGGACTGTTGTTACAGTTGTAGGCTTCATCTCTTGGGTATACCATTCAAGACAGACAAAGACTTGCTCTGAAGATTCTGTTCATTCCACAGGATGCCCTGAAAACATAACTGTGACAAAGACCACCTGGACACAACACAACCCCAAGGACACCACTGAGAGACAATAGCTTTGTTCCAGTCACAGGAGAGGCTGACTAGTCTATACACAGCAGAAGCCTGAGGATGCCATTCACAGGAGGCTATCTCCAGTAAAGGCTTATAGCAATGGATTGTCACCCCTGGTTTTTCACAAATCTTGGGTTTCTAACTTTGTTCTTCACTGCAGTTCTAGCTGAGGTTGACCCAGACAATTGGAAACTAAGCAAAAGGTGCTTGTTGACCCCAACCTTCTGATGGGTTTAACAAGTGTCAGCTGCTTCTGCCTAGCCACCTGCTGATCACCATCTCCCCCAGACTACCTCCACATAAAGTCTTAGCCCCGCTGACAACAGCATGTGGCCCCCACTGTCAGTCTTCTGGCCCTGGATTTGCCAGCCAGTATTGACCTCCCAACCTGCCCTGAAACCTGTAATCACCCAATGACCAGGAGCAAAAGCTGTATTACTGGGTATAGCTCCTGAACTTTCATGCTGTCCAGTTGCTACCAGAATGCCACCTTGTGCCAGTGTGCTAGTAGCCATAGTTCCAAAGGTATACTCTTCTGGTCTGGCCAGATCATAGGCCTAGGATCAACCTGACACAACCAATATGGAAAAATCATTGTTGGACCAATGTGACGCACATGGGCATGTCCAATGGGGCAGTTAATACAAGACAGGGTATGCAAGGAGCAGGTGGAGAAGGTTCAGCAATACTTGGCCAATGGGCCAAGAACAACAACAGTCCTGTGGCCATACAGATCTGCCCATCCCATACCTGCTCACCCAGTTTATCACCCCACCCTGCAAATGTACAGGCTCTTAAATGCCACCTTTAGTCTGTGTCATAGCACGAGACCCCAATTCTGTTGGCTGTGCCTGCTCCTCCACAGATGGGCCCACACTGGAACCTGAGTCCAGCCACTTGGAGCCTCCAAAGAAACCCCCAGAACTACACATGAGCACATTGATAGGGCCAATGGCCTTCAGGTCTACTTTGACAGCTCAAGGCCAACATCAAGTGCCTTCATAACCCCCAGAAGGACTCCTGATCCTAGGATCCCCTGTACTTAGGACCCTGTGGTCCTAAGAATGGTTTCCTAGGATCCACATCTTACTCAATCTGCTCCTGCAATCAGATAATGCCAAATAATATGACCCAGTGCTGCCCCCTGGGGTGTTCTATTTATGTAGGGACACCCCTGATTGTTGCCAGCAGGTAAACTGGGTGGACACACATGCCCAGGTTTTCCTCACTCCTGAAATCTCCACCTATACAGACCATGAGATGGAGGCAGCCCTGCACCCTGGCAGCAACTCATGCAGGTAAAGAGCTTCTCGTTAGCCTCAGTTTCAATTAGTTCAGGAATAGCCACAGGGCTTGGGACTGGTTTAGGAGGCATCCAGATACTAGTACACTATCCTATCAGCTGTCCTGGGAACTAAATGATGACATGGAACAGGTGGCTGGATCAGCATTCTCACCCCAAAACCAGATTAATTCACTGGCAGCTCTAACCTTGCAAGACAGGTGTGCCCTGGACCTTCTCACTGTAGACAAGCACGGCACATGCATCTTCCTAGAAGAAGAATGCTGCTATTAGGTAAACCAACCAGGGGTGGTCACCAAAGGTCAAGGAATTGAGCGATAGGATCTAGCAAGAAGGGAAGAACTAGGGGAAGACTGGGATTAGATCCTAGGCCAATGGATATCATGGCTCCTGCACATAGAGGGGCCAGTGCTGGAGCCCTGTTACTGGTGACAATAGGGCCGTGTCTCCTGAGCACCCTAGTGAGATTTCCAGAGACCACTGGCACTAGGAAGGCCACTGCCTGGATCATGGCACTGCACCTGTATAATCCCCTGGGAGACAGTGATACTCGATAGGACTAGAGAGGGCATCAAAGGGGGGAAATGATGAGGAGAACAAAACTTGTCGAAATAAACATAAGACCAAAGTGGTAGGGTAGCTCAGAACAACTGTGTAACCATGCCCCATTCTGCTTGTACAACTCAGCCTACAAGTTCCCACCTAAAGCTCCTAGGTAAAGAAAGAACAAGAGACACTCAGGGGTCAGACTGTGTGGTGCCTAGCTCCTCTGAGTCTGTGGGTATAACAAATTGGTCCCTCCACCTCTCTGAGTGCTTCTTGGTTCTTCTGTGATGACAGGTTCACTGCAACACATCAATAACTAGGAAGAAAGAAGAGCAAGCTAAACCCAAAGTTAGCATAAGGAAGAAAATTATAAAAAAACAAATAAATTAAAGAAAGGAAAAGCCATGGGGGGGAAGCCAATAAAACAAAAAAATTGGTTCTTTGAAAAATAAATTAAAAAAACTAAAACCCTAGATAAACTATGAAAAGACTCACATAAGAAATAACCAAGATGCCCCTCACCTGAGGAATGGATGAAAAAGATGTGGTATTTTTATACAGTGGAGTATTACTCAGCTATA
>NDGN011266503.1:0-22868 GCA_002564285.1 Tympanoctomys barrerae | reverse complement strand
GATGATGCCAAGGTCTGCTGCCAGCTGGAGCAGTAGCCAGGCTTTCTTCTCTCTTGGCTGTAGTGATCAAATGCCTGGGTCACTGAGCACCTCTGAACCTGATTCCAAGGAACAAATTCTCTATACCGCCACCATTCTGAAACCTGGTGTGGCCGCTGCCTCCATTCTGGAACGTGGCATTCTGCAGCTTTCTCCTCAGAGCAAGGTCCCTCACCCTTGTAGTTCTGAGGCTGCAAAAGGCATAGACCTGCCACCTCCTGTGATGCCCTCAGGCAATCTTTTCCATTCTCTTATTCTTCTTGGCAGTGGAGATCCTCTCAGCTCTGTCTTTACATTCCACAGCTTTATTGGAGCTTCCTTTCTGGCCAAAATCAGAACATTTTAAATCATCCTGCTAGGTTCTTTGCTCTTGATTCTCAACATAAATCTGACTAAAATCCCCCAACAGTAGCCATGCCACTGCCTCAACATACTACTGCCTTGAAATTTCTTCTGCACGATTAATGAGTCCACATGCTTAATCTCAGTCTCAGGCAATATCTCTAGACATGAGCAAAATGCAGACAAACTTTCTGCCAAGCCATAACACATACTGTCTGGAGTCCAGCAACCAGTGCAGTCCTTCTTCCCAGCAAAAACCTCCCCAGGCTGGTCTTTACAGGCAGGCTTTCTATCAGCCTTATGTTCTTCTGAGCTCTGACCAGAATCTCACGTACAGAAAAGCCAAAGCTATTCCAGCTCTTCTCTTGTAGGCAACATCTCCGAACCCTTCCAATCTCTTCCCATAAGCCATTCCCAAAGTCTTGTAATCCACATAGTCAGGTTTAGTCACAGCACTTCTTGGTACCAAATTCTGTCTTAGTGACTTTTCCCTACTTGCTGGGACAAAATACCTGATACACAAAATTAAGGAAGGAAGGGTTTATTCAGCTCACAGTTAGTGGAGGTTTCATTCTATATTTGGCTGGCTCCAAGCAGAACGGCACATGGCAGAGAGCAGCTGTTCATGGTGGCAAAAAACGGCAAAGAACAGAGGGAGGAGCAGCAGCTGTGGCGGCTAGCAGGCCTCTCTCCCCTCCCTATATTGTATGCAGATTAACCACTCCAGGGCAGGTGTAGCACTCACCCATAATCCCACAATTGGATTACAAATTAATCACAAACTCTAGAAGCCACCCTAATGACTAGAGGAGGCCTTGGGTGGACAGCTAGACACAAACCATAACAGTAGTGGCTAAAACTAACATCATTACTCCAGGAAGAGGGGAAACAGGGAGGGTGGTGCAGAGGGTCAAGTGTGGCAGAAAAGCATTCTGGCCAGTTGTGAGGTGGGGCTGAGCCTGCACCATGCGGCACACCCAAAGCAATCGCCTCCAGATGTTGTCACCTCTGCTGCAGCCTGAGCCCTTTCAAGGCCTCACACGGAAAGCAAGCGTTGATTTCCAGTGGAAGCAGTGAGGACTACCAGTGGGGCTCGCCTGAGCACTCTCAGCTCCCTCGCTAAGCAAGGCCTTGAGTGTCCTGTGGTCCAGCTTCCGGTGTCCAGAGGTCAGATTGGGTGTAGCAAAGGACCCCTGGGTGTGGTCTAGGGGCCAATTCTTTTGTCCTTGCTGAGAACAGCTACTATCTGGATGCTCTGTGGCTGAAGGCCCTGAAGGACATCCTACATCACCGCTCTTTCTAGATTCCCTTCCCTGTCATGCTCCACCCTCTACCTGGACCAGCAGACCCTGCCCAGGGTGTGGTACAGCTGCTGCCTCATATGGCAATGTCCTCCATGAGCATTGCTTTGCTCCCCTGAGAGGACCCTCACCTGGGGGTTGCCTATGAGTGACTTTTATCAATTAAAGGGCTTAGAGGATTCCCCCATCTTTGCAGCCTCTATTTTCCTTATGCTCAGTCAAGTTATCTGCAGCCCTGAGCCCAGGCTGCAATAGGAAAAGGCAGGACATGCCATCCTGGTGCTTGTAATGATAGCATTGACCTAGTCAGGGGCCCCACAGGATCCAGCATCTCCCTCATGCTGGAGGAAATCCTACGCTCTCCCATTACAGCCTCCTTGATCTTTCCCCAACTTTACTCCTATCTCTTGAAGCTCCTTTACAGGAGCTGGAAGGCCAGGCTTCAAAGAAAGGGGAGGTGATGTGGAAGGACAAGGCTCAGAGAATGTGGGAGCCGGGATCCCAGCCCGTGAGAGCCTGCCCATCCCCCAGGCCCTGGCATAGGCAGGCCTCTTACTGCTCCTGGGCTGCAGTTTCCTGTCTGCAGAAGGAGTATGGACTGTGTCACTCTAAAATCCTTTCCATTGCTCTGGGGGCCTGCAGACTGTGAGTCCCTGGATCTCGCCATGGACAAGCCTCAGAGAGGCAAGCAGGGGAGGAAGAGGAGGCCGGGCTGGTCTCTTGGCACTGGCCCTGCACTGCATCCACAGGTCTGGGGAGTGGGGAGACCACAGCGAGAGAGAAAAGGGCTCACCTCCTGGGTCCTTTGCACTCATGCCTGTGTGCCAGTATTGGCTCCCCCGAATAACTGAAAGATCGTTTCTCACTCTACTCTTCAAAACCTTACCCACGTATGGTACTCATCAAGCCGAGCATCGTTCATAGGCAAAATAAAAGTCAACGTGAGTGTGTGATTGGCCCCCTTAACTGACGGCTCCTGTTCTCTCCTGGTGAGGGAGGGTATCCATTCCCCAGACAGCACTGCCTTTCTGCATGGAAATTCCTTATGAAAATTTAAATCCACTTTCAAAGCGACCCCAACAGAAGGCAGGTAAACATGTCCCGAGGCAAAGCGTGCTAATTCTGCGCTGCTGCGGGCTGCGCTGCACCCTGCATCCCAGGACACAGGTCCCTGCTCCAGGTGGTGAAGCACCCAGGCCTGTGGCTGCTCCGCTGCGCGTGCTCACCTCCCACCCGCGGTCCACGAGCATCCTCTCCCTGCCGTGGCCTTGGTCCTGACTCCTTGCAGAGCGCCGTCCAGTGCTGGGCGGGCAGTGAGGAGAATTTGTGAAGATGCAGAGCAAAGAGAGGGCAGGGAGGCTTCTCAGGGCAGTTCTGCCCGACGCCGCTGAGACCTGAGGCACGTCCACAACCCCCGGTGGGCTCAGAAGCAGGGCCTTCTCAGTGCTCACCAGAGCAGCACTGGGGTCCTCTCCAGGCACGTGCCCCTTCCCTGTGGGCTCCTGCAGCTACCTCCATAGGCCGCTGAGGTTCTGGAAGGGCCTGTGGGTCAATCCCAGGCAGGCCCTTGGAGTTATAAGGGTTTGGTAGAGACCTTTCTCACCCTCTTCTCTGAACTACCTGTGCTGCACATAAGCCAGGACTCCCCCTGAAATGCTGGTGTCCTCCTGCAGGATTAGCACAGGGCTTCATTTTGTTTTGACCCAGGACTTAATCCCAGTTGTCCAAGTTGGAAAGGTTCAAAACGTAGGAAATTCCCAAGTCCTTTCAGGTCCCAAAACTCTCTTTGGGCAGTTCTCTCAAATGCTGCCCCAGGATCTGGGGAAGGGCAGATAGGCGAGGCCATCTCCACCGGCCCTCCAGAAGTAGTCTCCCTCTGACACCCTTTTTCTAAGGCAAACACTCCCCGCCTCTGAGCCTGGTCAAGCTTGTGCAAGTGAAATGTGAGGCGCTGGCATTTGTGCAGCTCCTGGCTGGTCGGTTCGCCATCTGCACTCTCCTTACGCCGAAGGAAGCAAACCTGGGCTTGTGTTGAAAACCCAATGGCTCCTGGCTCAGCTCAGCACCCGACAGCCACTCTCTGAGCAGAAGCCCGAGAGACAGCACCGAGAAGCACAGACCAAGGCCGCTGTGGCTCTAGCGCACGACTCAGCTGGAACTCACCGAGCCCCAGTGTCCTCACCTGAGAGGGTGCGCCCTGCCCAGGGGTGTCATGGACAAACACCCAGGAAGGGGCCCAGCTGTGTAGGACGCAGGATGCAGGGAGGAAGCGGGGCCTGCTCTGCCCCACCCAGGGACCCCGGTGAAGCCTCTTCCACAGGGCTGCTGTCAGCTGCCCTCCTAGAGGCTAAGGCAGCTGCACAGCCTGGGCTGGGACTGTGCACCCTCCTGGCCCTGCGATCTGGGCTTGCACACAGGCACCCAAGGCACGTCCTCAGAGGCACGGGGCGCCTGCGCCCACTCACAGGTACACACGCACACCTTACCACTGCACACTGCTTCCTTATACTCAGTACCCACCAGGGTAAAAGACTATGGACCCTGATTCAGGTTGTTCATACAAATCATACGTCTCTAATGCCATCAGACCTGAGCTACCACCCCCCGGTCATCTTGAATGCCTGTGTATTTTATTAAAAACAAAACAGTGACACAAGAGAGAAATACAGGAAAAGTGACTGGTGTGGAATGTCCCTTTCCATGTTAGTGTCTGGACACCAGCAACACTCACAGTCTGACTCGGCACCTAGGTGCAGACGCTTAGGAACGGACATCTGTTATGGGGTAATGAGCTGGCAGTGTGAGTCCTGAGACACTGCTGCTTTTGGAGGAATGGTTCTCTCAAACGGAGGCCAACATGTAATAAAACAGTAAATAAAATTTACAGTTGATGGCACAGGAACATCCTTGAGAAATCCCTGCCAAGCCCTGGGGAAAGCGTAACGTATATGCAAGTAGTAGGTTCTAGGCTCAGATAATAGCGCCATATCTCTCTTCCATAAGTAGGGTGTTTAAAACCTCGGGTGAGGAATTGGGCAGCAAGGGCTCGCTGAGCAGGCGGCAGCACCAACAGCACGATCTCTGAGCCTCTGAGTACCACTAAGGCCCCTCCAGTCACCGTGGCAACCAAAATGACCCTGCAGTGCATCGGAGGGACCACACTGCAGTTCTTGAGACCACTGGGTCAATGCCTGTTGTGTACAGTGGGTCCATGCATGATGACGCCCAAGCCTCGCTCTGGATACAGGCTCGGCTACTCAGCAGAGTGGTGCCGGCCTCAGGCCTCGCCATGCTTTGGGGGCACATCCTACCGCTCAGCCCAGTGGTCACTGAGAGGCCACACTCGCTTCCTACCAAAGCAGCTACCTGTCCAGTCATCAGTGGCACCTGAGTGGCCAAGGTGTTGCCTCTCAACAGCAGGACTCTTTCCCCTTGGCCAGACGCTTGGGGACAGAGTCTCCCAAGGAAGTGGCAGTAGCAAGGAAGGAGGAAGGAGGCAGCAGCAGGAAGGAGGAGCTGAAGCGAGCCACTCTCAGGTCCTCGTGCCCTCTGGCTTCCCCGTCTGGTGGCCGCTCCCTGATCCAACCCTGCGCTTCCTTCTGCCCTGGGTGTGTGCAAGGGGAAGGGCAGGAGAGAGCAGTAGGGAACGGGCCTTCTGGGCAGGAGGGGGGACCTGACTCTGTAAGGCACTGGTCCCCACCTTCCAAAAGGGGTCCACGACTGGCTAAGGAGTCCGGTTGTGTGTGGGCTTTCTACTAGCGCAGTAATAAAAACTAAAGTTCGTAACACCAGGAGGGTTTTAGCATTTATTCAAGTTTTCAAACATTACTCTTTTCACTCTGGGGCCACCTGATAGGTTTGCCAGTCAGCCATAAAAAGTATATGTGAATCCCTCTCCCAGGAATCCAACCAATTTTGCTTTCTCTAATAGGAATAAAAGAGAGGATTGTAAATGTCAAATAGCAGATTGTATAGCACCATCAATTGAACCAGACATTCATGAGCAAATGTATCATTTATCTAACAAAGGTCTGGGTGGCTTTGTTCATTTAAGTTACCTGAAGCTGGGGTGAAAATTGAGGTGTGGTTTTGTGCACAGACTCGGGTGCAGGGGAAGTGCTACTGCCACCAGCACTGTGTGTGCTTGATCTGCTGCCACCAGTGCAGCTGGGAGCCAGGCGCGGTCTGCGCGGCTCTGTGACCGCTGGGCCTGGGCTAAGGTTCCTGCGGGGGCTTTGATGTGCACACTGTTTGTGGGCCTGGAGTAGGCCTTGGACCTTCAACCCAGAGAACTCGAGAGCAGCTAGGATCTTGAATATGGGAAGTCCAGGGAGAAGATGAGATGGACATCGCCCAAGGACACAGGCCAGCCTCGAGCTGCCCCTGTGGGGTCCTGGGAGGGGGCACTCCACATAGCAGGACCCATCTGGAAGGCTGCTGCCAAGGTGACCCCCAGCTGCCAGTGTGCCCACAGGTCCCAAACCTGGCCCAGGAGCATGGCACAGCCAAATGCCAGCCTTCGAAGGAACCAGACTTTTCAGCCACAAACCCAGCGTCCCTGTGATAACTGACAGCTCCACAGAAGAAAGCAGAATCCAGTCGTAGTTCGATGTTGTCCTCTCACTGTCCCCATGCTGGCCAGGTGGAGGGACCATCATACTCCTGCAGTGCGAGGGCAGGGGCTGGGGTAGCCCTCTGCCTTCCTCTTTAATATTAGGGAGTGGCCCCTTCCAGACCCTCCTGGGAGCAAGGCTGCTCTCAAGCCGCATGGCCCTGTCGGGGCCGCACAAGCATGTTTGATGGAAGGCTGTGTTTCCAAGTGCAGTCAGTGGGCTGTCCTTGAACATGATCACCAGGGATCTGGCCAGGCTCCCCCAGCTGGCCTGGAACATGTGATCTTCCTGCCTCAGTCTCCCTCATAGCTGGGATTAAAGGCATGGACCACCACTCCTGACTCAAACTTTGGATTTTTAAGGGGCACTCAAGTGATTCGGAAACATGCCAAACACGGAGACCTTCCAGAAGGGCTCTTTACTCTGGGGTCCTCTAACCCTACCAGCACCCCAAAAGCCTTTGCACTGCCCAAGCCAGACCTGACTGGGGGTCCTCTAGGGAAAGTCAGAGCAAACATCCCTCTTCAGTTTTTGTGAGGCCTCTGTGTCGTGTGGTCAGGATGGAAGAAGACTGGGCTTCTGATCGTAGCTGTCACTGGTCAGCCCTGCGATCTGGGCTCAGTCTTCTCATCTGTCTAATGGCCCATCAGACTCCCTGCTTGTCCTGATGTTGGCACCAGTGAGCGAGGAGGTAAACGGGCAGAGCTCTGAGGGTGGAATGGGCAGGTGGCAGCCGGTGCTCATGCAGGCCCTCAGGCAGGGAGTGGCACTTGGCAGATATGTGCCACCAGGGGTCTCTGTGGCCATGTGCTCTAAGAGAGTGATGACACTCACCAGCAAGGTATAAAGGCAGGACACAGTCCTCGCCTCAGGAAGCAGGGTCCAGGTGAAACAGGACAGAAGAGCTCCTGAAAGCCAGCGGGACTGGGAGGACAGCAGCTCCATGGAGTAAAGTCTCCTTCAAGGAAAAGACCCTTCGTGAGGGGACACCAAGGACACAGCCTGTGGGCAGCTTGCTGGCAGCTAACAGGACGTTGGCACCCATCTGTGAAGGCCTTACAGGCTAAACAAGCCGGGGGCTCCAGCTAGACCTCCGCAGGGTGCCCATGTGTGTGCAGTGGCAGTCCCAGGCCCGGCCAGCTGGGGTCACAGCCAGCGCGACTTGGAATCCACCTGCCCACGTTCAGGAGTTGCAGGAAGCCTGGATCGCAGGTATTTCCCAGTCTCTGGGACTTCCAGAGTTTCGTGGCTCCATCAACACCATTGGCGGAACTACATGGTGTTAGCTACAGTGTATCCAAAAGATAAGCCCATTGGTTTTGGCATTTATTGTTAATTGAATTTTCCCAGAAATGGCAGCTGAAAGATTGTTAATGTGCATGAATTTACATCAAGTTAAACATCTGCTCCTCTTAAACTGAACTCCAGCAAAGTTACGGCGACTCATAAATTAGATCTGGGAGTGGAATGCGTCTTGCTCTTTGCACAGCTTAGCGGTTTCAAAATAGACCTCAGAATGACACATGGCGACTGAGGCCGGGGAGCGCAGGCATGCTCAGCTGTAATGCTGATGCCAGACGATTACACCGCCTTTGCTTCGGTGGTAAAGACCACAGCTTAGGGTGGTGCATGACATTATTTAGCAGGCTAGCCAGGAATGTGGAAACCAGTGCCACACAAGTTCAGGGGAGGGGGGCAACTTGCCCAGGTGCAGACCAAGGGGCAGCCTGGAGGAGCCCCCTGCTCTACCCTGGACCCTTGGGGCTTCTCCCAGGTGTGGTCCTAAGGAGCCAAGTTCTGGTCCCAGGCCTTCCTGCGAGGAGCAGGGCCACCCTCGTTCCGAGAAGGCTGGAGTCCCGTGTGTGGGGCCTGAGCACGTGGCTGGCTCCTGCGTGGTTTCTGAAAGGCTGGTCTGTGTGTGACTTGGGAAGAGAGCTGCCCGCATCGCCCAGTGGCACCTGGGACACGACCTTCCCGCCAGCACCAAGGCCATACGGGCCTCGCAGGAGCGCTCCCCCCACACCCCATGGGTGGTGCAGGCCCTCGCTGCTCCAGAGTTCCAGGCCTGCATCCCTGCAGCTTGGGATGGCTAGGATCGCAGCCACTGTCCAAGCCCTCCACACCCCCCAGCAGTGATTCCAGAGCCCAAGAGTCCACAGATACCTCACACGTGGGCCTCTTCCTCCAGGAATGTTGGGGAGGGAGAGCGAGAGGAAGGCCAAAGGGCCTGGCAAAGAAAGGCTGAGAGGAAAGGGGAGGAAGCCAGAGAAGCCCCTTTCTGCCCCATCACCCAGGTCCCTGTCTCACTGTCTTATACCCTGTGGAACCCCACACTGCTCCCCTTGCAGTCAGGGGGTCCCCCAGCCCCACCCGCCGCCAGGCAGGACCTGCAGCTGCACACAGTGGAGATGCTCCTTGGGGGTGTGCTGGGGTACGAGTGGATGGGGCCGGTTTCCACTGCTCCCCTTTGTCTTGCCATAGAAAGAGTCCCCCTGACGGACACTTCCTTCCGGACGCAGCTCCTGGCCACCTGTCTCTCTGGGCTCAAATATTAAAGAGGCTGCACCGCGTGCTCGCTACAATCACCTCCCCGGGTGGCGTGGATGGACTGCGGCCGAATAGAGAGCATTAGAATCTTCAAAGAGGGACAATTATTGAGGGAGCTAGATTAATGAGGTGTCATAACAACTTAGCCAGATCTGCGACTGACCTTTCTCGTGGAGAACGGGCTTGATAAATGTAGTTCATTACCAAGTTCTGACATGAAAATGGGATCACACTCCAGGCTTCTCAGCGGGCTGATCAATATTTTATCTGCCAAAACAGGCCTGCTTGGGGAGTAGGAGACCCACACATGTGCTGGCGGGAGCCAGAGGCCAGAGCCAGGCGGGTCCTGTGGCGTGGGGGACACCCAGGCCAGCTGGACGATGGCCGTGAGGCCAGTCAGGGCTCGGGCCTCCTACACTGAGAGGGCCCAGAGTGCGTTTGGCCCCGCAGTGGGAAGACATCTCTGTTCTGTGGATCCATCACCACTGTTAGTTGCCAGCCTGTCCTAAGCCCCACAGCCAAAGGGACCTCTGCTCCCTCGGGGCATGGAGCCTTCTCCCCTGGGGAGACCCTGGCCTGCAGGCCTCACCAGCTATGCCCTCTTGCGTTTCCTTTTGCTCTGTGGCCCTAAGAGGTGATAAGGGCCATGGGGCCGCATCACAGCCACACCCGATGGTCTCCTGACCCCTGGCCAGAGTTTGGCCAGGCTTGGCGATGGTTGTCTTCAGTGGTGTGGGCAGCCAGAGCCACCTGATGAGGCCCAGCTCACCCCAAGGCCCCGGGCAAGGAGATGACAGGGTGGCACTCCGCCTGCCTTCTCAGACATCTTCAGGGCCCTCAGCCGTAGCCACCAATTAGTTCATTCAGCAACTGTGTACCACTTCACGGGGAGCTAGCGTTCCCGTCCCTGCCTACCCAGCACCAGCAGCCCCACTGAAGAGATGTGGTGGACCCCAGAGTCCCATAATCTACCTGAAGGTCACAGGCAGCTCAGGTAGACAGTTCTCGGCAGCAATCTATCTCAGCTACCTGTACCTTATTTCCGGCCTGAAGAAAATGCTCCGGCCTCCTGTGAGGGGCTCAGAGCTGCTGGCGGGGGGGTGGCCAACCCCCCCACACACACACACACACATACACAGCAACCTTCAACCCATAGGGCTGGGAGTGGTAGAAAAATACCCCAGCTCCCTCGATCTCAGTGGCCTGGTGTATTCTGTGCCCTTCCGCGGTCCCCAGCGGGACTGAGCCCTGGGTGGCAGTGGAGACCTCCACACTGTGCCTCTATTGACATTTCTCCCTAATCTCTCTTCCCGACCTTCCAGCACTTCCTGGGATCATCTCCCCACATGCTACCTGACCCCAGATTAGGAATGTTGGGGGAGAATCTAGGCTGAGAGAGAGGTGAGGGGTATCTAAGACATTCTAGGCCAGGCAGGTGGACCTGGGCAGCATGTGTGGACGGGGCTTCCCGACCACAGGCAGAAAGGGCCTGAAGAGAGGGAGGGAGGAGAACAAGCAGCCCAGCAGGGCCAGCTGGGCTCCAGGCATGAGCCTGGGGTCACACAGCGGCTTCCCCAGAGCTCTCCAAGCTGGTCAGAGCCCAGACCTAGCCCAGGCCCCCAGGGGGGCAAAAGAAAAATATCTCTTTATTTTGACAACACTAAGCTCCCTTTACCTGGAAATCCCCAACACTCCAAGGAAACACTTCAGGGGTTCTCTGAGCACATAAGTACAGTCGTACCTTGGTACTTGACAGCTTTGAAACTTGGCAAATTTTGTTCCTGATGCACCTGGAAGTGAAGATCTTGCCCAGTACCTGTCCTCCGCTTGGTCCTCAGCATGCTGGCCCCACGCAGTGAGTTGCCTCATGATTTCCTGCCCTTTCCAGCCAAAGAGCTTGTTTGATACTTGCTGATTTGTCACTTGACCTGCCTCCCAGAACTGAGTGCGGAGCTGCCACATCAGAAGCCTCTGTAGAACAAACTCTGTCAGTGTCGCTCTGTCACGGGACGGCCCTAGTGAGCCTTGTTCAAGGTACAGAGTTCAGGTTATAATAAAGAATTATCCACCTTCTCTCTGGAAAAGCCACACCACCCCTGAATCCATCAGGACTGTACTCCAAGTCTCCCACCACAGGCTGGGCCAGAGAGGCCCCGGCAATGGGAATTAGCTCAGGGATCCATTCTGAGGGTTTCCCATCACGGGACTCATGGAGCACCAGAGAGGGGCCGTGTGCCCGCCAAGAAGTGGCCACATACCAGCCAAGGATCAAGGCTAAGACTGGACCTACCCTCCGTACAGAGAGACCAGACCCCTTCCTCCCTGGAACCAGTCTGCCCCAGTAGGGCCAAGGCACAGAGGGTGACGGAGCCGGGGCTTTGGAGTGCAGACCATGTGATGAAGTGGCATGTGAGCCTTGTGGAGACTTTGTAAGGAGCACTGCAGCTAGAGGAAGGGCTGGGCAGTTCAGAGACCGAGGCCGGAGCACGCTGCAGCGGTCACTGCCGCTGAGGGCGCCTCCCTCCACACCCCTGCCCTTGCAATCACCTGCATGAGTGGCTGGGGGTGGGCAGGGATGATCCCTGGACATGGATACTGTCTGGCTCCAACTGAGCGGAACCCAAGAAGGGTGGGGCCAAGCAGCTCCTGTGGATGAGCCCCATCACTGTGAGCACCGTGACCCTCCGCCCTGCAGGGTGTTGAGGGCTGCCAGCTCCAGGAGACAGATGATGTAGGATTTATTTATTTCTCTTCATGCTCATCCGTGCTGTGTGAGTGAAGACCAGGTTTGCAAGGCTCCCCAGGGCCCAGGGCTCCATGGGGTGAGCCACTCCTGTCTGCCCCCACAATGAAAGCAGCAGCAGCATGGAAGAACCTAACGGAGGGCTAGGGGGACAGCTTAGTGGGAGGGTGCTCCCCCAACGTGCCCAGGGCCTGGTGCCCTCTCCGGCACTGGAGGAAGAACAAAGCTGGGACTTGGTGACTTCTCCCTAGGAAGACGCCATCCTGGCTGGAAACCAAATCCTGTTGGTGAGGCAAAAGTTGTCCCTGGGACTTCCCCTCTGCCCCTGAGACTTCCTCTCTGCTTCTGGGAGCTTCTTTCCCAAGAGCCTCCAGCCCTGTGGGATTCAGGTGACAGAGGCAGCAGGTAAGGGCAGGGAGACACCCAAGGAAGGAGGCCGGACTTCAGGCTCCGAAGGATGCCTGCACAGACCAGAGAGGTGCCGCCCAGCCAGCTTTCTTGCGTCACCCTAAGCGCTAGAGGAGTTCAGTGATGTTGAGTAGATAGTGGAGTGGCAAAGTCCTCTTCCTCTCTGGAAGATGTGAGATCCTCTTCCAGGAAGTCCACCATAACTCAGAACCGCAGAAAAGGAAAAGAGAGCGCTGTGGGGGGGTGTGATGCCACACTCTTGTGTGGTACTCAGGCGGCTGAGGCAGAACACTGTCGAGTCTGAGGTTAGGCCTGGCAACTGAGCAAGACTCTCAGAATTTTAAAACTTTGGAAAACAACTGGGGATGTCCCTAGCTCAGTAGTACAGCACTTGCCTAGCATGAGTGAGGCAGCCTGTGGGGTTCACCCTCATCACTGTGAAAGAGAAAGGACAAAGGAAAAGGAAAGGGAGGGAGAGCTAGAGAAAGAGTGAGAAGGAAAAAGCAGGGACATAAAGAGGGAAGGAGGAGGGAGGGGAAGGACACAGGAAGCCGCCTTTCACACTGCCCAGGAGCCTGAGGTGGGGGTGGGCTGTGCTGCCTCCCGCCCCTCCTCTCATGTCCTTGTTCCACACTGCCTCCTACTGGCGTCCTCTTGCTAAGCTGTACCACTTTCTTCCCTGCGTTCTATTGTCCTGCCTAACTTGCCCTCGCTCCTGTAGGAAGGGCCCCTGATGGCTCCCCTCCCCCGGCTTCCTCAGCCCTCCCACTAGGGGCACTCATGATGCCCAGCACCAGAAGTGCTATTCTATCCTTAGCCTGCTGCCCGGGGGCAGGCACAGGGTGTGTCAGTAAATGCAAGGAAAGGACAGAGAGGCCTGGCCTAGGCCATATCCAGATGCTGGAGATTTGGGACACCCACACCTCAGCCTCTGGTTGACTTTGACACACGTGGCTGCTGGCAGGGTGGGAGTCCACGAACTCACTGTGAGTCCGGGGATGTGACAGGAGGCTAGAGCCAGAGGAAGTGGCTGCAGCGCCCCATCTCCACCCCAGCAGGGCCCACTCATGGCCTCCCCAGCCTGACAGGCCTGGATACGTTGTCCAGCTGCACACTCCTGGCTCAGGGCTTCAGGCTCCTTGGGGAGTTCCAGCCCCACCATGGTCCCTGCGGAGGGCTGTGAGGACCAAGGGGCACGAGCAGTCACTGCCCATCTAACCTTCTGACCTAACTTTGGGGCAACCCTGCTGTATATGTTCTTAGAGTTCCCACTGCTGACCATCTCGTCCCAGGAGAACACCTGGCTGATGCCTGTCTACTGCCAATACACCAGCTTCCCAGCTCTGCCTCCAAGGGCTCCCTGGGCTAGGCCCTGCCGAGTCTCTGCTCGTACACTTCCGCCACCACTCACCATAGCAACGACTCCTGGTCACGCCTGCTTGTGTCCCTACATCTGGCCCCTTTGCCAGGATCAGTGCTTGCCCTTGGGGGGATCATAGACAGTTCTCTTCCTTTTCCAAAACTGAGCCTTTCAGGCCCAGGAGGAAGAAAAGTTAGGGACCAGGTGCGTGCTTCCTTGGGCCCAGGACTTTAGAGCAGGACAAGACCTCCATGGTCAGTGCTCCAGAGCCTCACACTTGAGAACTGGATGTGCCAACCGGTGGCTCAGACTCCAGAACTCAGTCTCCCCTCAGTCAGAAGAGAAAGATGGGCAGGGTTGGGGGGCGGTGGAGTGAACCATTCTTGCCAGCCTGGAGGCTCCCAGGGAGCAAATAGATTTGATGGTATTGAACACGGTCATTGATTTTTTTTCTAAATAAACATGCAGGAGGAAATGGTAACAGGCATTTGTTTCTGACGGGAATCAATTGACCCCAAATTGGAAGAAAATCTAGAAAATACAAACAAGCACAAAGGAAAGCATTCAGGCCACCCAGTCTTATCCAGTGAGAAAGAAAAGGAGGGCGAGAACACAGACTGCAGATCTGCCTGCCCCCTTCCCCACCCAGGGGCTTCTCTTTTTGTGACTTTTCAGCTAATGTGGTGCCAATGACAGAAAGGGCGGCAGCAGCTAACATCTTACACACTCAGCATTGAACAAGCGCAGAGCCTCTCGTGACCGCATCTTAGTTAATCTCCAAACAACCCCACGCGGGATGCACTATTGTCCCCACTTCTCAGATGACATCATCGAGGCCTGTTGTCCCAGAATGCACAGCGAGGAGCCCACGCCCACTCCCAGATCATCAGAAGCCAGGCGCGGGCAGGAGCGGGCTGCTCTGTGGCACCTCTGCAGGCTCGGTCTCCAGGCTGTGCCCTGTGTGGTGCTGAGGCCAGCAGGCTGTCACCAGCAAGATAAACCATGTCACGTTGCCATGCATCACAAGCCTCATTTGTGGAGCACTGTGCAGTTCTGAGGCCATTCAGCAAGCACGTGTGGGATAAAAGGCCTCAGAGTAATGGGCTGCGACTCCGGCTTTCGTTTCGGGAGCTTCCTTGGGTTTCCCAGCCATATCCTTGTGTGCCTGTGTTTGTTTAGAAGTAATCCAGTTGCGGGAGGGCACCTAATTACCGCAGGCAAGGCTTGTTAGTTCTGTTAACTAACACTCCCTAATCTATGAAGCCAAGTACTCAAAAGCAGGCTGCAAGGTAGGATTAAGACAAAAACAAGCTATTACAAAATGGAATTGGGGCCGGCTTTCCTAGAGCCGCTGTGGGGCTGCCGCTGTAGATTCTGCCCAGAGAATTTCCCATTCCTTCTGTTAATCTCTTGCATTTGGCTCCAAGTAGGTGCTCAATAAACACCTGTGGGACGGACTGGCGGGCAGACAGACAAGTCCCATCTGCCACAGTTGCAGCATTCGCCGTGCTGGGACCAAGTGAGATGAATGGGGGGGACAGTGGGCATCTCGCTGTAACACCCTGTCTCCTCTCCCAGGTAACACATGCACCATGGCCGGATATGCCCGTCTCAAGAATGTCCTCCTGGCAGTCCAGACCCACAGGCAGCCCCTTCCGGCAGGCAACCACAGACAAGACCCTGCCGCCCAGAAACGCCTCCTGGTGGAATCTCTGTTTAAGGACTTGGATACAGATGGAAACGGCCGCCTCAGCAGCGCTGAACTGGCACAGGTGGGTACAGCCTTCAGTAAAAACCTACTTTTGGAATTAGCTTCCTATTTGTTGAAGAGACAGGAGAGACTCACGGGAAGATAGTTTGTAACAGTCACCGCTCACCCAAGAGGTCCTTCTCCCACCCTCCTGGGAGTCAGACAGCTTGCGGTCAGCACCTCTGAGAAATCTCACAGGCAGAAATGTCAGTCACTTCTTCTCATCAGCCACCTTCAGCCTCTGTTGACAAAGAAGCTTGAGGCTCTTGGCAGCTGCCCAACAAGCCCCTTGCTGGTGGCTGGGCCTGGTGACTGATGTCTTCAGGAGGAAGCCAATCTTGTCCTCCTGGAGTCCCTTGCTGTCCTCAATGCGAAGGTCGAGGGGAAGCAGTGCTTAGTTTCCAGAAAACATTTGGAGCTTTCACCTGGGGGTCGCTGAGTCCTCCGTTTAAGTGACAGTACCATTCTTTGGTACCTAAATATCAGCGAGCCAAATCCCAACCTGCTGGCTTGGGGGAAGTCCTGTGTCTATCCCCAAAATCACTGGTCTGGGAAAACTCCAGTTGAAATCTGTACTTGCCTCCCTCCCCAGAAGCTGTGGGGTGGAATGCAGCACCTGTGTCCCTTGGTTCAGCCAAGGTGATGTCAGGGTCATTCACACCTGCGGCACAAAGTGATAGAAGAGCTGTGGCACGTCCTAGGGCCAGAGCCACCTCCTGTGGCAGAAGGACTGGCATGGGCCGAGGGACCTGCATGCCTGCTCCTGCCCCGCTTGCCGGTGCTAAGACCCTGGAGCCCTGGGGCCACACTGGCCCCCAGGTCTTGCCCTAGAGGAGAGGTAATAAAGATGTGTTTCCACCTCTGGTGCCAGTTGAAAGAATTCTTAGCTCACTTGGAAGGCCTGGGGGAGAGCGCCTTGGCCAGCCTCTTTGTTTATGGCCAATAAACACGGGCTGGCTCTTTGTTATGTAGGCCAGGGGCCAAGAATGCAGACCTCAGAGGCAAGACCAGCATGGGCTTCTCCTCTGTAAGCCCCACAGGGTCATGATGAGGATTGAGAAGCTAAAGGATATGAAGTGCTGCTGGTGGCGCCTGGCACGCGGCCTGTGCTCAGGAGATGGCAGGGGTCATTGTCTCCCTCACCATCAACCTCGTCCTTACTGTTTCCCGCTTACCCTTTCAGCATCCTCTGCCATAAAGTAGGGACTGCTGTTAGCCCACTCCACAGACATTTTCAGATGAGGAAACTGAGGCTCCAAGAAAACAGCTTCCCCGAGCTGTGCCCACTGGCTAGATCATGGTGGAACTCAGGTGGCCAATGGCTCCCCCTGGTAGAAGGGCCCACCCCAAGGCTCCCACAGCCCCTCCATGGACTGTGGAGATGCCAGACCCCCAAGCCCTGAGGAAGAAGCAGTGGTCTGAAGTTGTACAGCACATGCACGTTGCTGTCAGGGCCTGAGCTCCAGCAGGCCGAAGCCTACATCCAGGGAACGCACTGGGAATCCCCTCTGCTAGCCCACGCCCGAGCAGCAGGGCAAACCCACACGCCCTGACAAGCCTGCTGCCCACTGCCGCAGGGGCTCAGCATGCCAGCACTTCCATCCACACTTGCCCCAGCCTCACTGGGCCAGCGGGGCAAAGCCAGGGACCCACAGGTACCAAGCTGCCTTGGGAAAGCCCGGGTGCTGATGGCCCTGCTGCCTGTGGGAGGAGCCCCCTGGTAGAGCACCAGGGCCAGGCGACAGCAGCTTGCCCAACAGGCAGCGGGGAGCTCTTGCCGCCACACCCACGGGGCTCCTGGGGAGCTTCCAGAGGAGCAGAATCTTCTTGGATTTGTTGCTTGAACCCAGGAGAGACATGGCCCAAGGCACCCGAAGCCATTAACAAGCATGGTAATTGGACTATGATTTCCTCTTTAACATTTAATATATTTAAAGTCCATCTCATAAATCCGCCAAGCAGAACCCAGCGAACACGGGCCTTTCCTTGACACCAAATCAAAGGCACCAGGGAGAGACTCATTGGCTCCATGAAAAGTTAATCAATTTCCAATGCAGAAATAGACAAAGGGAAATTTCCATCTCTGGGAGATTGATCTCCGGTGTTATGGTTGGTTTCCCTTTTATCGAATGCTCGTACTTGCTGGGTGAGGGGTCATTTTTTTAACATTATCACATTAAATTGCCTTTAATATAGCAGGCCAAGCCGAGAATGTTAAACAAAGGGAAAATGCCTCTGCCCTTCTCTCCCTGCCAAAATAAAAGAGTCACCCCCTCTGTTCTGAGATTTCCTTCTGAGCCAGAGCTCTGGCTCCAGTCCCAGCTGAGCGGGTGTGGCTGGACCTTCCACCCCAGTGACCCCCTGGCCTGGGCCTGGCTATGCTGGCAGGCCTCTGTGTCTTACAGCCCAAACACCCCTGAGAGAGGGGCTCCCCAGGGCCCAGCCGGAACCCCAAGGCTGGCAGGCCCTGGCAGGCAGGGTTGGCGCTCAGGCCTGGTCCACAGAGTGCAGCCTCCCTTCCCCTTGGTAAGCCAGGCCCCGGCTGGTGAGTGGTGGGGGTGACCAGAGTCCTGACCACCAGCCCTGCATAGGCCCCCAGGGGCCCTCAGGGCCAAGCTGAGCCGCCGGATACTGCTGCAGGGCTCTGTGATCAAGGACTCCTCTCTCCTCCCTCATCAGCGTTACAACAGGGGAGACCAGGCAGACTCCTGGAGCCTCCCCTCAGATTTCAAGTTTGGGTGAGGCCAGCAGGCCTGAACTCTGGTCCAGACTCCACCCCAAGCACTGTGTGAGCTTAAAGAAGTCACTTTCCTCTCTGAGCCTCCCTTTCCCTCTCTGTAAAATGAGGGGAGCAGGCCACCAAATCCAAGGAGATTTGGGGCCCCCTGAAGCCCACTGAGTCCCCTGAACACTCTCTCAGCTCAAGTCAATTTTTAGCCAAACCCGTGGCCCTGAACTCACCCAGCCTTGTCCCCTCCTCGCCTACAGCATGTGCTGAAGCAGCAGGACCTGGATGGGGACTTGCTGGGGTGCTCACCAGGTGACCTCCTCCAATTTGATGACTACAACAGTGACAGCTCCCTGACCCTGCACGAGTTCTTCACAGCTTTCCGTAAGTGGAGCCACAATGTGGGTGCTGGGGCGCAGGGGCTTGTTTCTGTCAGCATCTGTCCCTGTGCCGCAAGAATTGGCCCTGCCCTGCCTGACCTGAGCTGCTCCCCGGGAGGCTTTCTTTCAGAGGTGAAAGCAGTTGCATTTGTTTTGCCATAAACCTGAGCTGTAAGGAGAGCACAGACAGAGAAGGGGGAGCAGCCCTGTTAGGTTTTGTACTTGCTGTGGGACTCGGCCAGGCGTGGAGGCGTTGTGGTGAGGGGCATTCTGGGAGTGCACATGAGGAGAGCAGGTTTCGGCCATCCCCGGGCTGCTGCTTCCCTGCCTTTCCCCACCCCACCCCACCCTATGCACTCATAGCTCCAACTTCTGGCTGTGACCCTGGGGACATGGGTATGACTCCCCGGGGAACTGCGTACCCCAACCTCAGAAGCTGCTATCCACCCTCAGCCCCGACTCTCAGCCGGAGTCTCAGTTTGCAGAAAGGTAGTCCTGCTTCATTCTTGCTTGCCGCCGTTTCTCTGAGCTGCCGTTCTGACAGTCACAAGGCCTGTGGGGAGTTCTCCTGTGTCACTCACCAGGCAGGCTGTTGTGGGCATCAGTGGAGCTACTTGGATGTCATATGGGAGACTGGTCCCAAAGGGCGGTGCTCATATGCTTGGCATGGGCGGGATGGAGACCCTCCCAGGTCATAGCATCCTCAGAGCCGAAGGCCAGAGCCCACTTGCAGATTACAGGGCTTTGCTTGATATACTGTGGTTGTGTTTGATCTTCCTCCTCCTCCTCCACCACTTCCTCCTCCTCCACCACCACCATCTTCCTCCTCCTCCACTACTACCACCACCTTCCTCCTCCTCCTCTATCACCACCACCTATTCCTCTTCCACCATTACCACCACCACCTTCCTCCTCCTCTACCACCACCACCACCACCTCCTCCTCCTCTACCACCACCACTAACATAACCACCTCCTCTTCCTCCTCCACCACCATTACCGCCACCTCTTCCTCCTCTACCACCACCTTCCTCCTCCTCCTCCTCCTCGAGCACCACCTCCTCCTCCTCCTCTACCACCACCTCCTTCTCCTCCACCACTACCACCACCACCTTCCTCCTCCTCTACCACCACCACTATCATAACCACCTCCTCCTCCTCCTCCACCACCACTACCACCACCTCCTCTTCCTCTACCACCACCACTTCCTCCTCCTCCTTTACCACCACAACCTCCTCCTCCACCACCATTACTGACACCTCCTCCTCTTCCTCCTCTACCATCACCACCTCCTCCTCCTCCACGTCTTCCTCCTTCTCCTTCTCCCTGTTCACCAGTAAAATATCTGGTTATACTTGTTCATAGGACGGTGTAAATGACTGATTTATCCTTCTGTGGGAGATGCCCGCTTTGTGTACCCAGGAGCTTATTCCCATAAATAAATCTCTAACATTGAGTGCACTTAGATGTATCAGCAACTCCGCAGACCTGGCTCGAGAGAGCTGACTGCTCGCTTAGCAGGAATTTTGCAAGCAAAACAGTGGAATAGATGGAAGCTTTAAATCATGGTAGGAATTTTTACACCATAGAGATCAATACACACCAATGCCACCCAAAGAGGCGTGGTGCCTTTTTTTCCTCCAGAGACCCCGCTGTGAGCCTCTGGCCTGGCTCTCGCCAGATGGACCCTCTCTGCTGTCCTCTCTGTCTTCCTACGCGATTCTCCTCATCCTCTCCCCAAACCGAGATCTCTTGATGATTACAATCTCGTGGAAGGTGGACAAGGACAGATCCGATAAGGCAGACTACACGTGCAGGTCTCCAAGTCAGAAAGCAAGTGGTGTGTTCTTTGGGGTGGTTCTAACCCTATCCCAGAAATACTTTCCGGGTCCAGGCCACTGTACACGGACGGCAGTAGTGAAGGCAATCAGTGTACCAGAGGCTGCAGTGTACCAGTGAAGGCTATCAGGAGCCAGAGGCCCAGGCTGAGCTTCTGGCACTTAGGACATATGCCAGGCATTGCCACTCTAACGCCCCACAAGCAGAGAGTGGCACCGCTCGAGCAGCGCCCTGGTACCCGGGCCTGCAGTAGCCTCTGCTCACGTGCCTGATTCCTATGAGTGAGTCTTGGACAACCCAGCCCGCTCTTGGCTTTATTCTCAAAGAAATGAAAATATCCCTATTGTGTAGGATGAAAGAGAGGGCCTCCCTGACTCCCCTAATGGTCATTACAAACATGAGCTACCCTGGAAAAGGGGTACATCGATGCCACGCCCCAGCCCTAGGTCTCACATGGGGCAATGTCATCTGCTCCTTTTATTCCTAGATTATTATTTGAAAATCTTTATAATCATCATTTTTAAAGCAAATTAGATCCTGCTGTCACCTTGGCCTTGTTTTGAACCAAGCAGCTAAACCATTCATCACAGCCCAACCCACATAATAGATATGCAATAAAATGTAAACTTGCAGCCGTTAAAGAAGCCACAAAATGAGTCAACCCAGCTATAAAGGCTCGATGTGCAGCCTCTCGGAGCACTGGGGATCAATGGGTTTTCAAAGGCATAGCAACTCTAAACTAAATTCCCATAGCTGTGGGAATAGATTTATGGCTCAGTGAATTTTAAATACATAATTGAAATGAGACATACAGGTACAACTTATTACCCAGCGATCGAAGGCATTCAAGAAAGCTCACTAAAACTCAGTTGTATCTCACACATCCCAACCACAACATCTTAGATTTAATTTTAAGAACAGGAACTGACGGGGCCAGCAGCAGCTGTGACTTTGAAATTGTGTTTTCTGGCCCCTGTTAATACCAGTATCGCTGGGTGCACAGCAGCCCAGGTGGGCTCTGTGAGGCAGGACTCCAGCCCTGTCACCAGGGACACAGGCTCAGCTGCCCTACCAAAGGCCGATGAGTTTGGGCATGATTTCCTGCAGAAGTGACTTGCATCAGTGTTGGAGGTGAGGAGCTCCGAGCTCCTACTTCACAGCTTCCCCTGCAATTGGTCTGCCCATTGCTGAGCTCGTGTTTGCCAGTGTGTGTTGCTGGCCGAGGGCCAGGCCAGGGATCTTGGCTGCTGTGTTCAGCTGAGCTGGTTCACGGTGGGGCTGTGCCTCCCGCTTGCTCCAAGGATCAGCTCCCCCGGCCTAAGGGGCTGGAGGGCAGGAGCCTCCGGGAGTCTCTCCTGTCCCTCTGGCTGGCAGGTGGAGCTAAGACTCCCAATTACCAGTCTCCATGCAGTGACAGGAATAAAATATGAGCATGGCCCCCCTCTTCCTCCACCCACCAGCTGAACATTCTCTGGGCCTCCCAGATCAAAGTCAGGTCTACAAACTAAAGGCACAGTGCCCTGTCAGCAGGGGTCCCCACCCTCCCTCGCCTGCCTCCCTAACAAGGTACAGCACCACCTGTCCCTGCGGTGGCAGAGGCCCAGGCTCCAGGGTCACTGCTGAGCAAGTTGAGCCGCTGCCCTGTCTGATCATCGCAGTCAATTAAGCTGAGAGTCGCAGGTCTCAGAAGCTTCTCTATTATGCATGTTTCTGCACTTTCTTGCATGCGCAGGTTGGGATCATGGGAAAAACATGTTGCTTAAGTGAGGATTTTTTTCTCTCTTTAAATTCATTAGAAGTTTTTTCTGCTTTTTCAGAAAAGATGCTTGTCCTTTTAATTAATCCTGGGAGGGCCACCCCAGCGCATACGCTGGATACAGGGGAGGGTCTGGGCAGCTAGCCATGCAGGGTAACATTGCAGACCTTCCTCCGCACACAGGAAGGGTGGGAGTCAGACCCCCCACACACACCTTTGGTGCATGCAAGCTGTGGCGAGCAGAGCAGAATACACTGTCTTAATCTGATTATTGCTGTTTCTGTAGCCGAGGCATCTCTGAATCAGGCTAGCTGTGCAGCTGCACTGTCTTTGCCGTCACTGGTGCCGCATCCCCATCTGCATCCTTATGGCCCCTGCAGTGAGCAGTCCCTGGCCGCATCCCACACCTCCACCTGCTCTGTGGCCCCAGGCCTCACGCCCCGCCTGTGCTGACCAAGGCGCCAAAGTAAACCACTGCGGTGCAAGTTGTCCTTGCCCATGCAGGCCGTCCGGCTCTTCGCCTCAGGGTGTGAGTTCAGGGAGGGAAGGTGGCAAGGACGCTGCTCTGTCCCATGCCATTTGGTCCTGAGTTTTGGGTAGCGAAGACCAAGACCTTAGGTAGTTTGGGCTTATTGAAACTTTTCTCTGGACTTACTTGGAGAGGACCGAGGTCCACAGCATTGACGCCAGTGATTCCTCCAGCCCCAGAGAGTGAATCTGGCTACTTCATGCCACAGAAGTGGCCCAAAGAGCTGATCTGCTGTTCTGGGCACAAAACAGTTCAAGCTGAAGGAAGCAAAGGAGGTCGGGAAAGTTGCAAAACCTCCAACATGAGCATCACACTTGCTCCCAGGCACAGAGCGGGGCTTCAAGGGACAGGCTGTGCTGAGTGTGCCGAGTGCCCCAAGGCCGTGCTCGAGGCATGGGCCGAAATCAGGGGACCATGCCCGTGACCGTCAATATCACTGCAACTGATTGGCCTGCTTTTACTACTCCGGTTAGCTAAGGACACTTGTAACTTTTTTTTTTTTTAATGTGTGTGTGTGTGTGTGTGTGTGTGTG
>NDGN011266407.1:0-15805 GCA_002564285.1 Tympanoctomys barrerae | reverse complement strand
CTTTAGGGGCTCAGCACCTCCTGACATGGAGCCAGGCAGTGAAGTCATCAGACTCAATCACTTTCTCTATGATGAACTCCTATACATCCATCAAAACCCATCTCAATGGTTCCGGGCCCTACCCAATTTGCAGAAAGTGTGAATTGCTGGATTCAAATCCATGCCCTGTCCTGGCTTACCACACACCTTAGGGGCGTCTCATCTCCTCACTGCCCCTTGTGTGGCCCATGTGGCACTCACCGAGGTGGTCGGCCAGCTGCCGGCCACGCTCTGACGACACCACTCGCTCATCTTCCATGTCACACTTGTTGCCCACCAGCAGCACCTGGGCGTTGTCCCACGAGTAGGTCTTGATCTGAGTGGACCTGTAGGAATGGCCACTGTGTTTACAGCTGGGAGGCCTCACGCCCCGCCCTGAGGACCCGGGTTCTGACCATTTATGTCTGACACAGGGTCTCACTATATAGCTCAGACAGGCCTTGAACATACTATGTATCCTAGGCTGCCCTCAAACCTAGGGAGATCCTCCTGCCTCAGCCTCCCCAGGGCAGGAATTCCAGCCCTGCGCATCATACCTGCACAGGACCTGGATGGGCCCACAGCTTCTGTCCTCCCCCTGGGGGTGCTGGTTCCCCTACATGCGCACAGCTCTGGGCCCTTCTCTCCAAGCCAGGCTGGGCCGGGGTGAGGGCCTTACCAGTCCTGCACAGCATTGAAGGACTCCTCGTTGGTGATGTCGTACATGAGGATGAAGCCCATGGCACCGCGGTAGTAGGCGGTGGTGATGGTGCGGTAGCGCTCCTGCCCTGCCGTGTCCTGTGGGAGGAGCCAGGGCTCAGTGGGGTCGAGCTGTGCAGCTCGGCTGGCACAGGGACAGCTTTCAGGCCTCCTGAACCACCCTGCAGAGCCACCTTGCCTCGAGCACTCCCTCAGTCACTCAACAAACACGGCTGGGCTGGCCCTCACGTAGGTTGGAGGGACACAGGGCTACCTAGGGGCCAGCAACCGCCACACAAGCGCACCCTGAGGGGCCACAGTGAGGGCGCAGAGAGAGAGGAGGAGAGGCACCAAAGGGGGTGGGGAGTGGTGTCAGGCCGGGAGAGCCAGGCACACAGCTAGCAGGTCGGCACTGGGGGGCTGAGGCAGAAGATCGCAAGTTCGAGCCCAGCCTGGGTACATTAGTGACTAAGACCTTGAGTTAAAAATCATACACCTGAAGAGAGGTAGCAGGCACGTGACGCGCACGGTGGAGGGACCCTCCATCGGAGGCTGCCCTCCAGCCTCAGGGACGCCATCCCAGGGAACAAGACCCAGCTGAGCCTCACACCTAGCAAGGCTGAGGATGTGGCAGGTGGGAGCCAGGCTCGGGGCACCCGGTCCAGGCCGGGGTGGGAATGAATGAAAAGGGAAAGGAAGCACCAGACTGCTCCTGAGGGTGAGAAGGGTCTGCCACCCACCCAGATCTGCAGCTTGATCCTCTTGTCATTGCGGTAGATGGTCTTGACCTTGAAGTCGATGCCCACGGTGCTGACGAAGGCGGGTGTGAAGGAGTCGTCGGCGTAGCGGAAGAGGAAGGACGTCTTCCCCACGCTGCTGTTGCCGATGATCAGGATCTTGAACATGTAGTCGAAATTCTGGTCTGAGGACTCCTTCTGCCCATAGCGAGAGTCTGTGGCAGACGCCATCTGGGGACACAAAGGGACAGTGTAAAGGGGCTCCTGCCTCCCCACCTGCCACACTGGGAGGGCTGTGGGATGCAGCCTGCCCTAACCCCACAGGGAGCCCCAGTATTCATGGGGTTCCACAGCATTCTTGCCTTGACCTTGAAAGCTTTCCAAGGAGGGCTCAAGGAGTTGTCAGCAGGGACACCCCTGTACCCCGGAAGGGACTGTGACCCTAAACCTGGTGGAGCATGGGACTGGGACGGGCCACCCCCATTAACTATTCCAGGCCCCGGGAAGGTGTGCACCAGAGCCCACAGCCACCCTGGCCCCAAACCCCTGGGCTCAGAGCCTGCACTGAGGCCGCTGCACCACGTGACAGAGGCGGGGGCGGGGTGCGCGCGACTCACGTGCAGCAGGCACCACTCGCACCCGCACACGCCCTGCAGACACGAGTGTGCGAACCCTCAAGGCCGCAAAGGGCGGAGACACCACACCTGTCCACATGTCAGCCTGCGCGTGGGTACGTGCAGACCCACCGAGCGCCCCGCTCGCTGCACCCACCAGGACACGGAGCCCTGCACACTGCCGAGCACGCACATGCACCATCCACGCACTTCCCTGCACACTGTGCGGCTGACGCACACGGGGGCCCTGACCCCGGCCAGATTATCCGAGCATACCTAGGTTCACGCACAAGTGTGCACAGCCCTGGGCACAGGCGCGCACGCACACGCGTGTGCACACCACGCGCACGCGCACGCGCACGCAGCAGCCTTCCGCGCGCACCCAGGCCCGCCGGCGCGCCCTCCCCTCCCCCTCCGCCGCAGCGCTGGGCGGAGGTGCGGGGGGGGCGGGCACATTGGGGGCGCTGGTGCTCGCGGGGACGCCCGGGACCCCGACCCCGCCGCGCGTGTCCGCCCTGCTCTCCCATCGCGTCCCTGCCGCAGTCAAATGAAGGTTATGCGGGCCCAGGCCGGGGCGCGCGGCCGCCGGAGCTCACCTCGCTTTGCACCCCAGGTGGCAACGACCGAGCGGCAGGGACTTCTCCGGCGATAGCGGCGACGGGCCCCCTGAGCTGGCGTAGGGCTGCGCGACAGCAGCGGTGGCGTGCGGACACAGCTTGGCCCCTGCAGTCCGCGGTGACGTCCTGCAAAGAGCAGGGCGGGGCTGCACCTGCAGACGCGGCGTGACGCCACTGGGGCGGTGTCTAACATGCAAATGAGTTATGATGTCATTAGGGGGTGGAGCCTCTTCCAGAAGCAAGGCCAGAGCAGGCTCCAGAGGAAGAGGCAGAGCTCTCCCGCAGATTGACGCTTGGGAGGGGCGTGGCCAGTCCTGGACCGCCCCCGGAGGTGGCCCCAGATCTTGCTCCGCCTCTGCCCGCCTCCGGGGCGAGGTTATCATGAGGCTTTTCGTTGGTTTAAGTACTCGAGCGACTGGCAAATTAACCAATCAGACGCTATGAACTCCCTCCTCTTTTCAAGGGTGCCTCTCAGCCATTTGAAGGGCCGAGAGGCGGAGGCCTTGCCTGAGCCCAAGGCTTGGGGAACTGCTTCCCTCCCCGCCAGCTCGCACCCCAAGTCCGCGTCTCCTGTAGCCCCGGCCTCATCCAAGGCTCTCTCAGAAAAGGAGAACTGGACACCGGCGGATGAACTATCCATGCCCTACCCCAATATTTAGGGCTTAAAATAAGAGGAAAGAGGGGTCGAGAGGGCCCCATCCAGTTCCTAATGTGTAACACCCCAAGATGGGGGCTGGCCGAGATCTCACCCTCCCCGTGTATGAAGTTGTAAGAAGCAAAGAGGAACTGAGATCAGGACAGCCTCCTCCACGCCGGTCCCCAGAAAGGAGAGGAGGATGTGGCCCCCAACCCTCCTTCCCTGTCCCCCCTTTCATCCAGGAAAACAAGAGGAAGTCGATGCGGGAGAGAGGCCCCGAGTCCCCATCCCGGACTGCTGACGAGAGACTCCACGCGTGGTCCCGAAACCTGAAGAAAAAACGTCAGACTGTGGGGGCGGAGACCCCAGGACCGCACCCCACCCCTGAGCTCGGGTTGCCCCTCCCCCGTTTTGCAGTACAGCTGCGGACACCGGAACCCCATCCCTGGGCCGCCTCCCTGAGCTACCGGCCTGGGCCGTCTCCTAGTAGACAGTTGCCGGCTGCGGGGGCGCGGCGCCCAGAATAGCTGCGGCAGGGCTGGGCGTAGGGCGCCCACCACAAGCCGCTCCGCGCGTGGGGCTGGCTCTTCTCTCAGGGTGACCCGTTTATCTCCCTCCTCCACCCCACAGCGGAGGACAAAGCATAAATAGCAGTTCTGTGCGCATCCCAGATGCGGGCTGGGGCCTTCCGCGGGGAAGGGGGAGGCTGAGTCAGGTGGCTGCAAAAACCCCGGGGGCAGGCAATGCGAGCCTGGGCACCTGCTTCTGTTTTGTTTAAAAATAAAAATAACAGCCTGCGCGTGATAGCTGAGTAAGTGCGGCCACTTGGGAGGCTGAGGCAGGCGGATTGCGGCAGGAGGCCCGGCGCGGAACAGCTGAAAGTAAAATCATGAAAAGGGCTGGCGATGTGGCTCAGTGCGCAGGCCCTGCGCTGAGCCCTGAGTGCCACCCAAAACATCTTTTGGCTTTGTTTTATTGTAGGACAATTTATTGGAGAAAAGGAATAGGGACTAGGAATCGCTCCTGAGCCACACGGGTCCCGAATGAATGGGTTGCCCCAAAATGCTTTTTATTAATCATGCTCATGTATCCACTAGAGGTGTGTGAGCTGGGACAGGCCGGCGCCGCGGTCCCAGGCGTGAGCGAATGAATGCGGACTTCGGTCCTGGGGGTGAGGGAGGCGCTCGAGGAAGAGACGATGTTGTTTCTGCCGTTGGTCAGGTGCATTTTAAGGCAGGAAGGGGAACCGCTGCGGGAAGCCGAGTCCAGCCCCCGCCCCGTCCACGCGCCCCCGCCCCGTGCAGTCTCCGCCGCGAGCGCCTCCCCTCCCAGGACAGGGCAGGAGGCGCCGCGCGCCCACCCCCGCCCCAGGCGGTCTCTAAACACCGGCGAGGAACTGGCCCAAGTTGGCGCCCTGGGCGGCTTTTGTTCTTTCCGGGCGGAACCTCAGCGTCAGTGCTGACGAGGACGAGCAGCCGCGGTTATCATAATATTTATGATCGAAGCCAGCTGTTGCCCGAGCGGGGCCGCCGAATGACGCGCATCGTGCGTGTAGTTCCGGGCCTCACAGCACTGAAGGCCGCCCAAGCTGGGCTGGACCCTGGACTCGAACCCAGCCTCGCGCCGCTGCGCCCCCCGATGCCGCCGCCAGGGGGAGCTGTTGGCCAACATTGGCTCCTGGGTGGCCCGGTCTTGGCGGATGAACCACAGTTCGGTGCGTCCGTTGCCCACTCATCAAATACGTCTTTGGGGAGGGTCGGTGTATACGAGGCCAGCGCTCACCGCTGAGCCGAGCCCCCGGGCCTTCTTATTTTTTCTATTGTGTCATTGTGTTGCTAAGTAGCCCAGACTGGCCTTGAAATCGCCACCCCTGCCCCAGCCCCGGAGAAGCTGAGACGTCAGGCACCACACGGCCTCTGGCTGGGGCACTAACATTAAACAGAGGGTGTCTGCAGGCCTACAGAGTTTAGTGAACTGCACAGAAAGGTCCAATAGCCCCAAATCTCGGTGACATTTCCAGCAGGTCTCAGGCACCACCCCCTCAACCAAAGTCCAGGCAAGGCCTGGGATCAGGCCATGGAGGGAAACTGAGGCCCAGACGCAGCTCTGGTTGGCAAGAAAACACTTCCCACACTCCCCGGAGAGCCTGGGGCAGCTCCGCAAGGAGACAAAGCACCCAGTGGCCCTGTCACCTGTTAGGGAGGGAGGCCGCAGGCGGCTTGCCATCAGAGTCCCTGCAGGCCAAGCACTTGCCTTGCATGGTAGCACCCCCAGGGCTGCCAGAGAGATGGGAGCAGAGAGAAGATGTGGCGGAGGGGAGGAGGAGGAGGGAGAGGGCGAGGGCGAGGGGGGGAGAGGGAGGAGGAGAAGGAGCAAAGGTGAGGCGTGGGGATCCCACGTGTAACTCTAGCCCGCCAACCCCGCAGTTTAGGGAGGCCCGCATCTGAAGACGACAACACAAAGCGGGCCGGGGTTGAGCTCGCCGTGCAAGCCTTGGGCTCAGATCCCAAAATACCAAAGGGAAGAAAAAAGGAAGCAGGGTGGCGACCGCGGTGGCTGCCGGGCTGCTGGCCCAGAAGACTCAGCCAGGGCTGACGGAGGTGGGGTCCCAATCCCCTCCGGGGCGGGCTCAGTTCCCCAGAAGCTCCAGGGGCCTGGAGGGGGCCAGGTCCTCGCTGGGGCGGGGGACACAAGCTAAGTGCTCGGGCCATCTGCGGCCACCGCTGCCTCCTCCTCCGTTTCCTCCAGAGTCAGCTCAAACTGGAACCTGGAGGGGGTCCCCCGCTCAGAGCCCACAGGGTCCAAGGGGCTCCGGGGAACCCTGCTGTGGTACCATGACCTGTTATCCTCCAGCGTGTCCAGCAGGTCCTGAGCATCAGGGTGCACCAGGTCAGCCCACGTCTCCCACAGGGGGTGGGCAATGTAGTCGATGAAGCCCACCTGGAAAGTGGCACAGGGAGGGCAACAGGCAGGCAGTGAGCCATGTGGGCGCCACCCTACAGCTGGTGCATTTGGCCACAGTTTCCACTGCTTGGAGTTTCATCTCCCAACTCCTATTTAACCTGCAAAACCCTATTCCTAGAACTCACTGTTGAAATTCAGGGGGAGTTCAGGAGCACAGCATCTGCTAAGCATGTGTGAGGACCTTGCCAGCGCACCTGGGACTTCTCCACCGAGGCCGTGTGCTTGTCGCACATGGGGCTGACGTCCAAACCCGACTCGCGCTCGCGGTCCCCCTGCCGGAAGAACTCGGCCATGATGCGGTCCGTCCACTGGCGGTAAAGGGGCAGCGGTTTTGTGGGGTTGCTCAGGTCGGCGCAATGGACCAGGTTCTGCAGGACCTGTGGGAACCGAGGCTCGGGGTGCTGGCTGGCCCAGCCCCCCCCCCACATTCCGGCCGAGAAACAGAGGCATGCCCAGGAGTCGCCCGGCACCTGGATGCGGTCGGCATAGGTGTCCAGCAGCAGGACGCCGAGGCTCGTCACCTTCTTGGTCTCCACCATGGTCTTGAGGTCAGCCAGCAGGTTCATGTGCTTGGACATGTCGGTGGCCAGCACCTGGGGACACCAAGGACGGGGTGAGGGCCCGGCCCTGGCCTCCAGGACCTTGCCGGGAAACCGCACTTGGTGGTCCCAGACCCGATCACAACACCCACCAGGGGGCTGGTGATTCGTGGCTGAGGACCCAGCCGGCGCAAGGGCCCTGGGCCTGGCGGGGCGGGGCTACGAGCCGGGTGAGCCCGCCCGGCTCACCATGTCGATCGCCATCCTGCGCAGGCTCAGCCACTGCTTGGCGCTCAGGTTTCGGAAGATGTCGCAGTTCTCACCCTGCAGCAGCTTGAAGCCCACCGCCAGGTGGTGGTTCTCCAGCACCGAGATGTCGTTATACATCAGCGCCAGCTCTGACTCTGCGGGAAGCCAAGAGCCTAAAACCCCACTCCGCCCAAAGGCTGCTTTTCGAACTCCTTGGAGAACTCTTACCCATACTTGGGAGGCCCACCTGAAAACACCTCCTCCTCCTCCCCGAAGTCACCCAGGACCCTCACCCTAACCTGACTGTGCAGAGAGCGGAGTGTTTCGTTCAGCTCTACCTAGCTGTGTGTGAAAAGGAGGGCCAAGCCCAGCCGCCCCCACACTCACTGGTGTTGATCAGAAACTGGTTGGAGACCCCGGGGTGGTCCACGTCGTGGATAGCGCTGGCGAAGAGGGCGGCCAGGACCTCCAGGTCTGTGAACACCGCCTGCGCAGTAGCGGGCTGTGAGGGCGGGGCGGGGGGCGGGGCGGCGCTGACCCCGCCCACTTGCCGCGAGCCCCGCCTCTGCCCGCCGCGAGGGGCGGTACCTGCAGCGCGGGCATGGCCAGCAACACATGCGCGGACTGCGCCACATCGGCAGCGTGCAGGCTGTTGTGATAGGCCACATCGGCATGGTAGTGAGCCTCCAGCGTCAGCAGGTAGGTGGCCAGTGTGTCAGCTGGGATCTGGAATGTCTTCAGCAGGTCCCGCTCCTGGTCCATCACAGGCCCTCAGTCCCTGAGGCTCCAGGGCATGTTGCTTCTATTTCGTGCCTCTTCTAAACTTTTACACAACCTTCAAAACCCCGTGCTGCAGGATGCCCTCCCTCGCGCGCGCTCTCTCCTGAGCCTCTTCAGCCTCCGACCTCTTCTGTTCCACTCCCCATTCCAGGACTGTTCTTTCCAGGGCTCAGGGCTCTTTTTAGAGCCAGGCCCAGGACTGAGGCTTGCAGACAACGTAATATTCAATCTAGTGAACTCCTATTCATCTTTCATGACCCTACTCAAAATATCCCATTCAAAAGCACCAGGGAAGCTTGGAAGAGTGCGTGTCCCTGAGATGTTGGTAGGAAGAACAGAAGGAAACCCTGGGATGTGAGAAGCACAGGCAGTACCTGGAAGATGCTGAACAGGATGGCCGTCAGGGGCCGGTTCCCACTTAGCTCGGCCACCCTGAACACGTCAAGGCCCCACTTGCTGGTGTCTTCCAGCTCCTGAAACGTGACCGTCAGTGGCTCCAGCAGCACTGCAGAGCCAACACGGAGCCCGCCCTGCCATTCCCTGTCCCACCTTTGCTAGCTGCCCCTCCTGGTCCGTCTCTACCCCAAAGCGCGGGACAGCGGCTGAAGACAGGCCAGGCCGGGGAAGCCCGCCAAGGGCTGGGATCTCGGACAGCGGCCTCGGGGGCAGCTCCACATCTGCGTGCTGGTCTGTGGGAGGTGGGGGCTCGTGGGGGCTCAGCTCTGGACGCAGCCCAGCCCCTACCTCTGAGCTGTCGCCCAGCCCCGTCCTGCCCTCTCCTCTGGCAGGGCTTTCAGGGCTCGCCTCGGCTAGGTGTGGCTCTCGGAGCGCAGTGTTCTTTCCATCTCGCAGGCTGGAGACCCAGGCTCTGGCACCCTCGCACGGCACCTTCTCCTCATACCTCTGAGTCCCAGCTGTCAGCCCTGCCCACCCAAAGATAGCCCGTTCCTCCCTAGCTCACCCAGGAAGGTCCGGGAGATGTACTCAGACACCTGGTTCCCAGAGCGGCTAGTTTCCGACAGGTGGGTCAGCTCTCGGTTCAGCATGCGCTTGAACTGCAGGCGACAAGGGGACGGTGAGGGCCAGGTGCATCAGCTGGGTGGGGACAGGGGATGGCCACCCCACTCACCTTGGTGGAGGCCATGTCGCCCACCGAATGCCGCGTGTGCAGCGCCTCCAGCTGGTCCAGGCACCAGTCCAGCTCCGCTAGCGTCTCCAGCGCCAGCGGCTGCGCCGCATCCTCTGCGGGCGGGCGAGCTCATCAGCGACAGGCCTGGCCCTGCCCAGACAGCCTCACCCCACTGTTTGTCCCTACACCCCACACCGGTGTGAGGTGTAGGTGTGCGAGCTGGGGCCTGGGTGGCAAAGGCCAGGGGACAGTGAAGAGAGGAGGGGTGACAAAGATCCACAGCCCTGGGGCTCAAGAGCTGGGCATGGGTGGCCCTGGGGGAGGCTGGGGACAGTGCTTTACCTGCAGCTGGAGGGAGCTGGCTGCTAACTGGAGGGCTAGAGACAGACGCTGACCTGCGGCAACAGGAGGGAAAATCAGGGACTCTGCCCCAGGCCCCGCCTCCAAGGCAGCCAGACTGCACCCCCAGAACCGTAGGCCTGCACCAGGCCACTCCCACAAAGCAGTCAGGCCCCTCCCCCAGGCCATCCAGGCCCCTCCCCCAGGCCATCCAGGCCTAGAAGCCCCAGCCCCTGCCCGCCCACCCCCTCTTCTCATTTCTGTCTCCTCTTCCCTCTCTTCTGGGATTTCGGGTGTACTAAGGTGGGAACCCTGGGCCTTTACATTGAACTAAATCGCGGCTTTTTTTTTTTTTTTTTTTTTTTAGACACCGTCTCCTAAGTCACTAAATTGCCCAGGTTTGGAGTATTTATGTATGTAGTTCTGCTGTGTAGTTTGGGCTGGTCTTGGTCTCACTATGTAGCCCAGGCTGGCCTCAAACTCTTGGTAATCTTCCTGCCTCAGCCTCCCCAGCACTACAATTACAGGTGTGCATCACCATGCCTGGCTCCAAGCTGGACTTCAAGTTATGATCCTCCTGTCTCAGCCTCCCAAGTGCTGGGATGGCAAGTGGGTGCCACCACGCAGCCCTCCAGATGGCGCATCTTGTGGGGAGTCTGCCAGGGCACCCTATGAGCCCAGCCCCCACCATCCTCTCTACCCTGCATACCTGACTGCCCCGCGGCCTTGGCCCTGGGTGAGCGAAGCCACGTTGCTACGCACGGTCCGCAGGCTGGCCAGGACCTGCGGGAGGCACGGTCAGTGGAGCAGGGGCAGCTCCACCCAGGCTTCCCGGCAGGATGCAGGGTGACACCCACCTGGGCAAAGGGCGTCACAATCAGGTCTTCTCCGTGTCTGCGGGGAGAGCACAGTCAGGGAGAGCCCCAGGCCTCCTAACTGACTCCCCCAGAGACCCACGGCTATCCCTACTCAGCCATGTTCAGTGTCTCATACACGGAAAACTGGGGGCCAAGGGCATGAACTGTCTCCACAGAATCAGGACAGAAATGATTGTTTCTGTTTTCATTAAGCTACCAGGAGGCTCAAATCTGTATGTTGGTTTGCTTACTACTAATATATCTGGGGTACCACTCCCACCCCAAACCAAGCCAAGACTAAGCGAATAATACCCACTGATATAATGGGCTGCACGCTCGACTGAATAAATTAGCCTGGCAAACTCCTCCTTAAACTGGAAAACCTATTTCAGAAGGTGCCTTGGGGACCAGGGAGATGGCTCAGTGGAATAAGCGCTTACCTAGCAAGCTCAGGGGCCTGAGTTCAACCCCCTGTTCCACCAAAAAAAAAAAAGGAAAAAAAGCAAAGAAAAAGAAAAAGGTGCCTCGTAGGAGTTTACTGAATTGAAGAATAATGGGGGGGGGCACGCAAAGAAAAGCGTAGGAAGGGGCATCCCAGCAGCCCCAACTCACAGGTCGCTGCCAGCGGAGGAGTTCCGAGACATGGCCTTCGGCGACAGCTCATAGTCGCTGTCCGATCGGTACAGGAAGGACTCTCGCCGCTGGCTGTGTGAGCCGGGGGCCTGGGCGGCCCTGCCACACGAAGGCCCATTGTCCAGGTCAAAGCTGGAGGCAGAGGGAAGAGAGAGCAGTCAGGGACCAGGGCTCCCGCAGCCGGGTGCCTGCTGGGGTCTTCTCTTTTCAGGATGCAGGTGGTCTGAGAAGGTGGCTTTGGCTGTCTTTCTGGACCCAGGGCCCAGTTCAGATGGCCCCGAGCGGTCTCTGCAGCTCTCTGGACCCCCACTGCCCCATGTCTAAGTGGACCTGTCAAAGTCCATCCCCAGGGGCTTTTAGGGGGTGAAAGCAGGACACCCTGGCTGGTTAGGTCTACAGGATGGAAAGGGCAGCCCGCTCCCAAGCCAGTTTGGCCCCGCCCTGGATGTATGACCACGCCCACCCAGGTGGCCCCGTCTTCAGATCGCGGTTCTCAGCGCCCTCCGCAGCTTGAACCCCCAGCCTGCCTCCTCCCATCCCAAACATTTGCACAGGTTGAGCTGCCCAGGTGCCCCACACCTGCTCCATTCAGCCCCCAAGCCTTACCTCCCCAGCCACAGCTTGATTGGTGGGGGAAAACTATATCCCTCCTCTTGGGGTCAGAGAGAGGAGGTGGGTCAAGGATTAGGGACCAGGAGTGGGGTTGGAAACTCTGGAGGGTCACAGGCTAGTCTCGAACGTGAGATGATCCTCCTGCCTCAGCCTCCTGAGTGCTGGGATCATAAGTGTGTACCGCCGTGCCCTGCTGGGTCCCTGGCCTTTGAGAAGGTGTGGGCCGAGCTAGCAGAGAGGAATTGGGCCCACACACCAAGTGGCACTACTGGCTGATGGCCAGTGTCCATTAGGCCCGCCGTGACCTTTCCAAAGGTCACAGAGCAGCCGGGTGGAGAGGCTATGGGCAGGGGCAGCCCGCCCGATTTGGCTGGTCACACTGATCTGGACCCATCCTGTTGCGTCGGCTGGGGTGAGCTCGGCCAGTTTCGGCTGCTCGCGACAGCGCCGGTTGTGTTCCGATGAGTTCGTGCTTCTTCGGTTACATCGGCCACGCTTGGCCGGCTTCGGGGGGCATTGGGCCTGGGTCGGTATATTCGGCTTCCTCCATCTTGCTCAGGAAGCTTCGGCTCCACTCCCTCTGTTTCGAGTAGCAGCTTCGGGTTCTTGATGTTTACTGGAGTGGGGCTTATTAACCCTTCCCTGCCCGGAAGGCAAGTCCAGGTGGGCGTGCACTAAGCGAGCTGCGGAACCCCAAGATTGCCCTCGCAGAGGAGACCTGCGGATCAACCCCTCCCTTTCTCTTACCTCTTCCCAAGGGTTACAAGAAAATGCACGTAGTCACAAATAGAGAAGCTGATGCTAGGAGCAGCTGCAGGGTCCCAGGTTCAAATCCAATCCAAGGCAGTAAGGGTTAAGGGCTGGCCTGGATTTTCCAGGGCGCAGGGGTCTTGTTTTTCTTTCTATTCTAAACTTAGCCTGAGCAGCAGCGGGGTCAGGTCTGGTGCATGACGTGGACAGCCGGTGGTGAGGCCACCCTGGCTGAGAATGCGCAGCTGCTCATTGGCTAGAGGGGTAAACTAAGGCAGGAGACCCGGTGGTCTCGGGCCTTGGAACTGGGCTTGGGCCCAGCCTGCGGCAGACCCGACCTCAAACTAAGCTTCAGGTCTTCTGGGTGCCTTCCGGGCGCCCCTTGCCACCACACAGCCCTTGGAAAGCACTTTGAGGCCCCCCACCCCATTTTCAGGCTGAGCGGTCATGTCCGCCCCTTCCCCAGCTGCCGTTGTCTGGCTGTGTGACTGTAAAGACGGGGTCTCCTGTTCCTTAGTGTCCCCATGGGCCCAGCAGAAAACGGAGAGCACCGGGACAGATGGGTTAGCTGAAGTCCAAAGTCAGCCGCTGCTGTCAATGTGGAGAAACTGAGTCAGAGTCAACTGCACCTTCTGCCAAGATGGGGAAACTGAGGCACGGTGCCACTTGCCACTGCTAAAGTATAAATCTGACCCAAGTGAACTCCGGTGCCAGCCCCACCCCAGCCCCTCCCTCCAACCTCTGCGGTCGTAGCTGCTTCCCAAAGCGGCACTTGAACCCAGGGCTGTAACCCAGGGCTGTAACTTCATCCTTAGACCAGGACCTGGCTAAGTGGACTTGCAGACTCTGGGTCATGCTTGGCCTACATGTCCCCATGACTTGGGGTCCTGCCGGGGACACCTAGGGCTCAGCCAAGCCCCAGGCCCTGGGGACACCCCTCCTCCTGTCGGGGCTACAGGCCCTAGAGGAGGCGCAGCTGGGAAGGGACTGTGCTCCGTCCCCTGGGTGTGTCGCGGTGGGCGGAGGGAGACAGACAGAGGCAGACACAGCCCTCGCAGGGAGAGGGGACGGAAAAGGGCGCCCATGAGACCCACCCGCCCTTTCCAGCTGTCCCAGGACCCAGCCTTCTGTTGGGGACGGCACAGCCCCACCGGCCCTCACCAGAGCGGATGCGCCACCGTGAAGCGGCGCTGTAGGCGGATGCTCTGGTTCACCAGCAGCTTCCTGAAGAGCCCGGGGGAGTTGCGTGGGGACCCCCGGGGGGACCCGGGGGCCGCGGCTGGTGCAGTGGGGCCCTGCATAGCCAGGATGCGAAGGACGAAGGCTGGCCGCTGCTGGGACGCGGGGACTTTTGTGGTCAGCCAAGAGGCGGGGCCGGGGGAGTGCAGGGGGCCGCCCCGCCTCCGCCTGACGCTGCCTGAGGACCCAGACAGGGAAACTGAGGCACCGGGCCAGCTGCCGTTGCTCTGACGCCACTTGCGGCGCACACTCCCCAAGCTTCAGGGGGTACCCCTGCCTGCAATCTCCGGGCCCCCTGCAAGTTTCAGGATGAAGAACCCCCAAGCCCACCAACCGCCTGCCCTTTGCCAGGTGAGGAAACTGAGTCCCAGAGCAAGGAGGACAGGCACAGACCTCCTTGCAGGCCAGCGGGCGCAGATCCAGCGCCCCTCCCACGCCCAGATCCCCAGCGGCCCCCACCGGGGCTGACATTCCCCAGACCCCGTGCTGGACAAACATCCGCAGTGCCTGAGCTGCTGCGCCTCCGCCGGCGACGCTGGCCCTCCCTGCCCTGGAGAGCCCCTCAGGCCTGGGCAGGGGATCCTGGGACGCCAGGTCTGCCCACACTGCCCACTGCACACCAAGGGAAACTGAGTCCTGGAGCATCCTAGGCACGACCCACCCCAGCAGCCCTATTTCGTGGGAATCTGAGAAAAGTCCCTCCACTGGGGCCACTGGCCCATACTGAGAACAAGACTGCACCCCCAAGCTGATGGGACAAGGGGCACATGGTGTTGCAGGAGGGGGCGTCTCTGGCCTGGTCAGGAGCCCCCTACCCAGATAGGAGGCTCCAAAGGCAGACACCTGGTGAGCCCCCGACCTCCCTGTCCCTAAGACAGAAATACCATCTGTCGCTCCCAGGCCAGACCTAATAATAGCTGCTCCCTGGGGAGAGAGGCCGCCAGGATACGCCTGGCGAGACACTGGTCGAGAAGGTCGGTGGGAGGGCCCCCACGGTCCTGCCTCCCCAGGGGGAAACTGAGGCCAGGGCCATTTGTCAGGTGGCAGGGGACTGTAGTGTGCTCAGTTCTTCCAGCACCCGGCTGAGGTAGACCAGCCCAGGGCCCCGCAGCAGGGCCTGCAGGACAGCTCCCTGAGCCCGGCCGCCCGCCTCAGCTGGGCCCTGGCTGTTTGCCCTCCGCAGGCCCCGAGCCTGAGCTGCTTGGTGCTTTGGCAGTTGTTGTGGTCTTTGTGTTTTGGGTTTTTTGGTGTGTTTTGTGTTGTTGTTGGGTTTTTTTTTTTTTGGTCTTAGTGTTTTATTAGGAGATCGCATTTAAAATATTTCATTAAGAGTCTTGACTGTACCATGACTAATAGCTTTGGTGACAGAGTGCTAGAGCAACAGCCACAGAGAAGGGAGGCCAGAGCCAGGACACGGTGTGCGCCGGCACTTGGGAGGGCCCAGCGGGGGGGGGGCAGAGCTGAAAGGGGGGACGCGGACCCCACTCCGACTCTGCCCTTGCGGTCCTGCACGGCCCGACAGGTGCGCTGCCCTCCGCAGTGCCCTCACTGCGCCCTGCCCTGACTTCCCCGTTTTGACTGTTCTTTCTCTGGGCAGGCTCTTTTCTCCTCAGCTACTGGGAGGCTCCAAGAGAAGGGAGGGCGGCACCTTGGGTCCCTTTCTTTCTTTTATGGGAAGAGCCTTTCCTCCAGCTCCCTAAGTGTGCAGGACCCCCTTCCCCCTCCCACAGCACACCCCTCCTCCCAGCCTGGGGCTGTGCACATTCTGTTTCTCCTCCCCGGCCCACCTCTGCCAACCTCCAGGCTGAGCCCCACACTTGGTCTTGACCTCGGCTTTCCCAGGGTTCCCCTGGAGGTCCACCGCCCGGTCCCCATGCACACATGCCCACACGCTGCCTCAGCGCTGGTCTGCCACGAAGCAGCCCTACCACGCCTGCCTTCCCGAGCACGCTCAGGCCTCTCCAGCGCGCCCAGCCCAGTCTGTTTGTTCCTTCTTGAAAACGGAAAATCCTGAGTCACCAGGAGTTTAGGGGAGGGGCCAGGGCCTGCAGCGGCACCTGGGGACAGCACCACAGCTCCCTCTGGGGCCCAGATGCCCGGATCCTCCCTGGGGCCTGACAGGGGTAACAAGCCAGTTTTGATCAAGTGAGAAACCAGTAGTCCTGGGTGGGCCCAAACCCAAGGTGAAAGAGATCTGAGGGGAGCCAGTGACTTGTCACGCAGGCTGGGCAGGGACCTGGGCCTGGTGTAGCCTGAAGGCCCCTGCTCCAGCCTGCTGTCGGTTGCTGGACACTCCTCCGTGGTCTGTGCTCCGACCCAGCCGCAGGGACACTATTACCCGTCTCTGTCTTTGCTGTCTCTGGGTTCTTGGGTTGGGTTTGTTTTTTTTTTT